>JACM01020000.1:0-10576 GCA_000787095.1 Periophthalmodon schlosseri | reverse complement strand
GGCCTGTTCCATTCTGTTCAAAGTACAAATTATTATATTTTTAAATATTTTTTAAAAACATTTGTATTTTTTACCTCACAATTGCATCAAATCACTAGTACTGCACCGCACCCAATTGTGAAAGGGCCAAGATTTTACACTACAAATTATTAATTGAAAATGCTGATAAATGCACAACCCAGGTATGTTTTTGTTGAGTAAATATATAAGTTTAAAAACAGAAAGTTTACCATATTATAGGCTCTGTAAAATATAAAAATCCTTATCATTTAGCGCTCACCTGTAGGACCACAGACACATTGGTGAGCGAGTCTGTGCTGTACGACGCCTCCTTCTTGCCCCTCTCTTTTTCCTGATAATTGTACTGGATGCAGTTTCCTTTCCCTTTACCCCACAACTCCTTGGGCTCCGGCTTCCCCCTCCCCCTTCCTCTCCCTGCCTCCCCTCCTGGCCGCTGCCACGTCTGCCCCACCACGATGCGTCCGTGGGGGTGCTGCACTGGCTTCTTGATCACCAACTGGATCTCCTCCTCGCTGTCATTTCCGCCATTTTGGATCACACTATTGGTAGACCGCTGCGACACCTCCCCTGATTTAGATTTATCATTCGTGGATTTTGCTTTTGCGGTTTTGTCTTCTTCCTCCGAGGATGAGTCTGTGTCCGATGATGAGGAGGATGAAGGAGGAGGGAGCTTTTTGGAAGGCAGTCGACCATTTTGGATAATTTTGGGAGACGTGAGGTTGGACTTAAGAACAGGTTTAGATATTGGTTTAGGGGTAGGAATCTTTGTCACTTGTCCTTCATCCTCGCTGCTGCTTGTACTTGAAGAACTACTACTCTGAGGCTTCTTTGTAGTAGTAGTAGTAGTAGTAAGTATTTTTGGTATACTTTTTTCAGACTTCTTGAGACTTGGAGCAGATGCACTTTTCAGTTTCTCATCCTTTTGTTTCTTCTTGTCCTTTTTGGTTGAGATTGTATGCATCTGCTCAGTCTCTGTCTGTAGACCGTTCACAACAGGGCTCTCTACAACACTCTTTTTCCTCTTTTTCTTTTTAAATTCTAAACTTGATGAATGTTCGACCGATCCCTCGTCTTCTGCGGGTCGGCGTCTTTTGCGTTTGTTGTCACTGGTAGTTTCTGGAGATGTCTGGGTTGTAGAGACAATGTCCACCTTCACTCTGTCAGATACAAACGGTCAACAGTGTCAAGAATAAGGAATTTCAGTTCAGAATAACAACAAAGTACAAATTTATAAACATATTTCCACAGCGCTGGCCTCCAGATTTACATACTGTAGTTTTACATTGTTAATGGTGCACTATGTAACTTTTCTGGTGGAGCGTTCGCCACCTGCTTGTCTCCATGGCCATTGCTTTGCCTTCAATACTTTCACAGTATGGCATTAAACTGATCTGTCTCCATGGGATCAAGCAGGTGACACCAATAGGTTGAATTATATATCAGATCTATGGAGAGGTGACACGACTCATAGCTTTTCAAAGTATTAAAAACACCTGTAATTGAAAAAAGCAAGATATACCAGCTTAATGCAACACTTTGGAGCAATCTTGGCAACGCAATAGCATAATCAGTCAAGCAGATGGCGGACCATCCACTAGAAAAGTTATAGTGCACCTTTAACATTCCTAGATGAAATGGTTTTACACTCAAATGTATTTGCAAAATGTATTCTGTGCAAAAGCATACAGCTGCCATTTTCCCCTTGGTCTGGCTGGTACTCAGTTTTTGTGGATTGTGTACCCTCCTAGGCCTGTCATGAGATATGTTCTATCTCACTCTATAGTCATTTTCAAATTCACAAATCATGTTGATAGAATGAGAATTAAAAGGCGCGCTATATGCAACATTTATGGTGAGGCGATCCACCTCCTGCTTGTTTTCACGGAGATGTTACTGCTTTGCCTAGAATGTTCCTCAGTATGGCATTAAACTCACATATTTTGCATTTAATCAATTACTACTAATACAGCTACTGGAACCTGGCCCAACTCTTCACAGATCTGACCTGCAACTTGGCCTGGTGGTGTGTTCTCCTTGCATATATAGAGATTTAATGCCATACTGAAGAACATACCAGGCAAGGAGGTACCATCTCTATGGGGACAAGCAGGAGGCAGACCCAATATCTGAAAAGAAACATAATGCACCTTTACGTGTGAGTGTATGACCAAACCTAAAAATAAAACAACTTGTGCATATCCTAGCTCCTCCCCGTGCCTTTGATTGGAAAACATCCCTTGAAAAGACATTTGCAGACTAGTTTTTATAGTGATATTTTGCGTGGCCGCTCACCGCACACAGTCGTTGTCCCGCACCACCATGATGCTCTCGGTGTGAGGCAGGTAGCAGTCCTCGATGAACAGACTGAGGATGCTGCCGCGGCTCAGCTCAAACTTGTCCCGGATGATGCCCTCCAGGTCGGCCACCACACGGCAGGAGCGCAGGTCCACTAGCAGCCAGCACATGCGGCAGCCCACCACAGCCGGCGGGGCGTAGTCAAAGTGCAGCCGGATACGGATGAAGTTGGCTGTCATGGCGATTTACATTTAGGTTTAAAATCTACAGAAATCAAACAGTGTATAGAGCTATCTCATGTCCAAAACATGCCCGACGCAGAAGTGGCTACAGGAGGATGCCTTTTCGATGGGATTTTCAAAATAATGCTGAGGGATTTTTTTAGAATTTTAAATTTTTCAACACATGTTTTATTTAAACATAGTGACACGCTAATTTAAGCTTTTTAGTAAAAAAATAAGCCTAAATCCAATACAATTTGCGTTTTGAGGGAAAAAATTTGAAAACAAACGCATAGAAATTAAAATGGCTTTTATTTCGACAACCTGGAGTTTTTCGGAAACTTCAACTTCAAATCTCGCGGCGCCCTCATCTTGAACGAGAACTCGATTATGTTAGTACAAAATCAAAAATACGATTATTATTATTATTAATAGTATTTGTTTATGATGTCAATAATATAATTTAATAGATTTTTATTATTTATTTATTTATTTAACTGAAAACTGAAAAACTAACGCTACACTGTTTAATTTAAACCTTTACTACAGAATAATAAGGCTACTCAGGTAGGCTACATAACATATTCAATTTTTAAAAGTGGAAAAAAGAAAAAAAAAAAGAAAAAATAGAAGAACTGAAGAAAGACAAAGAAAGAAAGAAAAGAGTTAATCAGCTGACCAGATCTGGGAGTGGTCATGTGACCCACACCACTAAAGTGAAGTGCCAGACTACAGCCAACAATGGATGGATTACAATCACAATGTTTTGTAGCGCTGGTTTTCGCTACTTTATTTACAAAAGGTATAGTTTATTAAGTTATTATTTGTGTCTGTTGTCCTATATACCAATGGCTGTCTTAGCCACGAATAAGTTGTATTAATTTGTTGGTTGGTAGATTGGTGAGCGCACCATAATCCAAAATAGTTTATGACGCATTCTTATTAGTCCAATATGCAAAACAAACAGATCTTATGCAAAACAAACAGATCTTGTCAAGTATAATTTGACAAGATCTGGTTATCAGATCAATCTAACCAATACTAACCACTATGTATCGTACTACTACTGCAAGCTTGTGCTGTGATTTTGGCCCAGGGCTCCCCAGTCCATTGCACGGCACCGAAACCTGGGGCTACGAGACGGTCCGAGATGGGGCGCACATGTTCTGGTGGCTTTACTACGCGGACTCTCCATCTGCGGAATACACGGATCTGCCTCTGGTTATGTGGCTGCAGGTGAGATGAACTGGAGTTAGTGGGTTTCTCAACTCAAGTAGGCCTATACTAAGGTGTTAATGAGGTTAATTGTCTCAGGAGGGAAACGTATGTATGTATTTGACCATACTTCGGTGCCGCTGGGGCAACCTGTCAGGAGCAGGGGGACCCATCTCCAGATCATGAGCTAGGCTTGATCAGAATTAACTTGGCAGGAAGATTTGACTTTTTAATGAAATAAAATGAAACGTCATCATAATAAGAGTGAGGTAACCTGATGAGTAAAGTTTTTTAATATTGTCCACTTTGAGTAGACAAAGTATCCTTCAAATAAAGATGAAACCAAAAGTAGATTTATTTAGCTCTTGTTGTCATGTGATGCTGTTATGAGTATGAGTAAGTATGTATTTCCTATTCTCAGTCAGTATCAAATGTAACTTACATTACTGATATGATGCACAAAATGCAAATACAATACAATGAATATTATAGGCAAGATAAATATTGTCACCCTAAAATTCTTACTGGATGCAAACCTAGCAAACTCCATAGGGCACCATTTACATATAAGAAGTTGGTTTAAAGTATGTGCTTTCATTTTACAGCAATAGCATTATTTATCCATGGGTTTCACATTAATGAAACAGTAAAGGAACTGTATGTGGCCTGGGCTTCTA
Source organism: Periophthalmodon schlosseri (assembly GCA_000787095.1). NCBI lineage: Eukaryota > Metazoa > Chordata > Actinopteri > Gobiiformes > Gobiidae > Periophthalmodon > Periophthalmodon schlosseri. Next base: position 6,147 of record JACM01020000.1, on the reverse strand, counting down.
CAAATGAACTGGAATTGCAACTGAACCTGAGTTGCCAGTGCCTTAACCTGCAGATAGAGGATACATACAAGTTTTCTCATCTCAGTATATGGACAGGCCTCATGTGAAAGTTCAGTACCTCTAGAATTCACTCACTGTGCTGCAGAGGCCGCACTAGCACTGATTCATGATTGGCTACAGGTGCTGGGATATAGGTAGTGACAATTCAGATCAGAGAGAGTCCTTTTAGGTGTAAACCAATTGGATTTTAGCATTGAAACTGGCAACCTAAATGAGAGACTAAAGTGAGGCCCATTCTGCTTTCTGATTGGATAATCGTCTTGATTACCAAAACACCAAATTATAACATAAACTTTTATAATGTTTTTGTAATTAAGAATAAATCAGCATTACAAATGGTATCAGTTAAAGCTATATTTGATTCATGTCATGTTCGTGGAATTTAAAATAAAACATACATACATCTTACATAATTATAGCACTATTTACCCATGGGTTTCAGATTGATGAACACGCCCAAAATACAGCTATTCTCAGCACATGATGTTTTCTCACATTTACCAACAGTATGCTATATCTATTTTGGCTTCAAAAATTGGAAGCGACTGATATAGAGTGGTCAGTCTGAACCACAGCCTCCCTGAATATGTGAGTAAATGTCTGTTTTGGCTCCTCAGGGTTGGTGATGTTGACATTTGCTTGTGTGTCCAGGGTGGTCCAGGAGGGTCTGGAACAGGCTTTGGGAACTTTGCGGAGATTGGTCCTCTGGATGGAGACCTGAAGCCCAGAGACACCACATGGGTATGGAGGAGGTTGTATCTAATGCTGCGTAATGTCCATGTATTGTTCATAATTCCATTACTTGTCAGTCATATTTAATGGGTGTAAGTTAGTATATTGTAACGAAATTATCTTGGGGCAGAATGATGGAAACGTAGCCATGATGTAACTATGGCCTCATCAATCAGACAGTTGCCACTAAATGGTTGTGTACAACTTGTAGAGAATGATGTCTCATGTTAAAGTCAGAACGAAAAACAAAACATGACGTATATATTTAAAGAGGGTGTATTTTACTTACCGTATTTTCCGAAGTATAAGTCGCACCGGAGTATAAGTCGCACCAGCCAAAAAATGCATAATAATGAAGAAAAAAACATATATTTCACATATAAATCGCATCTGAGTATAAGTCGCACCCCCAGCCATACTATGAAAAAAAGGGTGACTTATAGTCCAGAAAACACGGTATATGGGGTATTATCCGCTAACACATAACACATTTAGATCACCATGTTACCTTTTATTGTTTTGAAATGCTATATTCGGCGAAATAACACGTTAATACATTGTTTTAAGTTTCACTTTAGTTTTTGACGCTCTAGTTCCACCCTTTCTTTGCTCTACGCATAAAGTCATTCCCCCTTCAAAGCGCTATCACAACACAATCATCATGCATCCCGCTAACAAAACTACTGCACATCGCATCAGGTTTGTCAAGTTTCTGTGTACAGTTTTGTATCATGCTTTTATATATTTATGGAGAATTGTTGTGTGGGAGCAAGGGTGATGCAGGCTTGTGAGCTGAGCATTGCACAGAACCTTACTACTAACCGTAAGGAGGGTTTGGATATGGAACGGGAGAGTTCTCTAAAATACTAAAACATGCATGCATGACATCTAAAACCTCTTCAGGCATGTTTTTGATGAGAGAACAACGTTATAAAATGGTAGAAGGCTAAAAAAAAAAAAAAAGATTTTGCAATGCACATTACGTAAATTGTCAACATTTCTGTTGATGTTATTGGTTTGGCTAGAATGTTTCTCAGTATGGCATTAAACTTATTTACATCCATGGAAACAAATAGGTGATTCAGTAAAAATGCATGTTTGCAGGATATTTTTCAGGAATAAATACAAGATAGATCAGTTTAAAGCTTAACTGTGAACAATCAATATACAACAATATCTCTTGATTGGGGAAAAGTTACATATTGCACCTTTTAATAAGTTGGGTGGCACTGGTAAATGTAGTCTTGTTAAATGTAAAGATGGGCAGTATATCAGTGGTTATATCTGTATCTGTGATGTTGGGGGATGTTTCTATATACTAGAGGTGTCTGTAAAATATCCCGATATATTGGGCTGATATTTTTTCTACGAATGTTTTTCTATTTCTTATGGAATTAGAGTAGCAGTGAAAGAGGTGGCTGTATGTTTACACAAATCCAGAAACCAAGACTAGATCCAAGGAGATTTGTAATCTAATCTACTAGATCTACTTTTTTTCTACAAAATATTTATGTATATCAGCAGATATTGGTTAGTGACCACAACAGCCAAAGACAAGAAAAATATCAGGTATCAGTATTGCTTGGTATCAGATGGCATCACAACATTCTATAGGCCAATAATATTTAACACAGTTTGGGGGCAGCTAAAATTAATATTGTTAAAATATTTTTTTTGTTGTTAAATAGTGATAGTAGATTAAAGTAGTTAAATAGTAATAGTTCTTGGATCTAATCACTAATGGAGATGATCAGATTCAGTGTGTGTGAATTTACATATTGGATATTTCATGTCCCCCATCTGGGATTATGACATCATCACATTGTAGAATCTGAAAACCACCAATTGACTGAGGGGAAAAAAAACAACCATATATTTGGACATTTACATTATGACATTCTAAAATCTCAAAACCAGCAATCATGGCCATCAACTGTAAATCATTACCAACATCACTTCCTCCATACCTCCTTTTATATTACAGGCCATCACATGAGTCTCTAGTCTTGCATTCACTCACACAGACAGGATGAAGGAAGCGTCTTGCCCAAGGACCTGAGGGCACTGTTTTTTTGACTGTCTCCCCTCTGTGTGATGCGTTCAGGTGCAGTCGGCGAGCGTGCTGTTTGTGGATAACCCCGTGGGTACTGGCTTTAGTTACACGGACGAAGAGGACGCCTATGCCACTAATGTGTCTACTGTAGCCTTAGACATGCTAGTGCTGCTAAAGAGCTTTTTCAACTCACTAGAGGAGTTTCAGGTATGCTGCCCTTAAACTTTATAAACATAAAGTTTTGTGAACATATATAAATAACCTAATTTATTTTGTCAGACTATTCCCTTTTACATCTTCTCTGAGTCTTATGGAGGAAAGATGGCCGCTGCGATCTCCCTGGAGCTGACTAAGGTGAGTGTGACACAGCAGTGTCTGTTCAGTCAATGTTAAATTTAGAAGCACTGACACTAAAATCATGTGATGCATGGCTAGCTTGAACACTTTTTAACAGTAAGACCAAATGTGTGTAGAATTATTAACAGTAAATTTTTTCCAGGCCATTGCACAAGGATCTATAAAATGTAACTTTGCCGGAGTTGCACTCGGAGACTCTTGGATTTCCCCATTGGGTTAGTTTCAAGCGTGTGTGTGTGTGTGTGTGTGTGTGTGTGTGTGTCATATATAATAAATAATATGGACTGCTAACCCGCTAGCGCTGTAGTCTAAGATATCAAGTAATAACATATGTATCATAATCTTTTTCTTTAAATTGTAAAACAGTAAAAAGTAGGCTGTGCTAAGTTAAAATGCTTAGTTTTGCAGTGTAAATCGGAAACCATATGATGTAATGACTATGGAATTTTATGGAAAGATTGGTGATATTTAATAATCATATAGGCAACTTGAATAAATCAATCCCCGTTTTATTTTAGTGAGATAAAAGATTCATAATGATAATAAATCCATCACAATTAGCTCTGAAAATCACAGGGGCCCCTCACAGTACAATACACAATACACCAAACACAGCTCACCATATGGCAATACATATAATAGTTAATAAAATATACTCTATTCTGGTTCTGAAATACACTAATAATCCAAACTGTGAATATGCCGACTGCATTACATAAACAGGTTTACTTTTTCTAAATGAGCAGCAAAATTGTAATGCTGCTGCAACTTAGTTTTTGGTTGTCCTAGCCTTACGTATAAAACTATATTAGCCTTATATTGAAATGTTTCCCTTACATTTGCACTATATTTAAATAAAGTGGGGTTGTTTCTTGTTCCAGGACTACACTAAATGCTATAGTAGAAAGCAATGGTAATTGGTTGTTTCTAAAATTATGCACCTCTAAAACTCTTTTTGTCTTATTATGCATTTCCTAGATTCTGTCATGACCTGGGGGCCATACCTCTACACCACTGTAAGTACAGATTCTTCTGATTATGATGATTCAATCCAACAAAAAAGCTAATTCTTAGCTATTCTTAGTTTGCCAGACTTAGAAATAACAAAGTTGCAACCTCTATATCTTTGTTTTAAAACGGGTCAAGAAATACCCCAAATTTAAAGGTTTTCTGGCAGTTTTTCTGGCATGGGGGTCTGTAAATATTTTATTGCTTTGCAAAATGTGTGTGTACATACATACATACATATATACATACATATATACATACACACATACATACATACACACACACATACACACATACACACATATTGCTGTCAATGGAAATGTTATATATGGAAAACATTTCCACGGACAGCAAGCAGGTGGTGGACTGTCTATTAGTTAAATATTCAGTTAAAATAAATACTTTCCTTGTCCATTAATGGATCATACTTGCTTACAACAGATGATTAGACTTAAAAAAAAAAAAAAGTCCTTACTTTCCTCAGTATAGTGTTACGATTTCAAAATCGATTTTGATACTAAGGAATAGACTCGATACTCAATACTGATTTCGATACCACAATGATAATTAAAAAACAATCTTTATTTAGGCAGTAGAATGTGACTTTCATCATTAAATAATGGTACATTCTTTTCTGTTCCCATGTGGCCTTATATCTGTGTAATCCCTCAGTCATACAGGTAGGTTCCATAGTGGTCCATGGGTGTATACTAGTCTATGTGTCTTATACTTGTTCTGATACAGCTCAAGATCATCCTAAAGCTATTCAGGAAAGGTTTGTTTCTGTCCTGTGAATGTGACTTTTTTTAGTATTAACACTTGTTTCAAAGAACATCTAGTTTCAGTATCGATTGGTATCTGATTTTTTTTTTTTATACTCTAGACAACCCTATCTCAATGTAATCATTTATTTTCTTACCTAAATGGTAGTTAAATTAGTTTGTCTTGTGTTGAAATGTGTAAAGTTGTCTGTATTTACGTTTTTCTCCTTTCCATGCTTTTGTCCAGTCCCTCCTGGATGACCCAGGGCTGGCAGAGGTGACCGGAGTAGCCCAGCAGGTGAAGGACGCTGTGGGGAGCGGGCACTTCCTCAAGGCCACGGAGCTCTGGTCCCTGGCCGAGTCTGTGGTGGAGCAGGTGGGACACAAGCACACATTTTTATAGAGTTTGCTCCGTTTTAACTTTAAATTCTGATGCAGAAGCCACAGTGTAAAATTTCAGTGTCATTATTATTGCATATCATCATCATAGTATCATTGCACACTTGAAATCCTTTAGGTAGTGGCTATGCACACCAAAAATCTTATCATAATCTGATTTCTGGAGTTATCAGAATATTCAGACGTCTTATAAACAGTTAAACCTGATGTCAGTAATCTAATTTCTTTGTGATTGTTCACACATGTCCAGGCTTTGAAAAGGAAAGTTATGCAAAATTAGCTTAACAAGTTACCAGGCTATATAGAGGTGGGTAGTATTGACAAAATGTATGTCTTGATATTTAGATTTTTTGATTTTGAGGACTGTCAAATCACCTACAAAAGTGCAGAAATATTATTTATACCGTTACTTAAAAATGGAAAAAACTTGTTGTAATTTTAATTTTGAATCAGTTTTTTTGGCAGCACTCTAAACCCCCCCACATCTACAAAGCATTTTCAATATTATACAAAGGCCCACCTCTACTGCTATAACATGTGTATATAACATTTGTCTTTTGTGGCGTAAATGTGATAATATGTCTGCAGTGTTTTCTGTAGATTTTGTACAGACTATGGTGGCACAAATACTTTCTATATTAATCATTTTCTTTCATACAATTTGTGTTGAGTTTGAATGTGACTTATTGCCTGTATTTCATATTTTTGAACAATGTAGTTACTTTTTATGTTAATGACAATACAAGGACTAACAAAGTGAGATTTTGTTATGCCAAT
>JACM01031020.1:0-10964 GCA_000787095.1 Periophthalmodon schlosseri | reverse complement strand
TAATCTTAATTGACCTGAAACAGGAAATCTTGTCTCATTTCATGTGAGGAAACTCACAGACAGTGAGGAAAAAAGCATGTGTCTTTTTTATATAGTGTATGTAAACATCTGGTTTCGAGTGCATCTGCATTAGAAAACTATAATAATAAAAAACATAATTCCTGTAGCAATGACTTTTGGGGATCCACTACAAACTCTTAAGACAGCTTTATTGCATTGTGAGCCCCCCTTCTTATGGACTGAAGTTTATGCTGCACTGAAGTATTAAAAACAAAGTTTAATTTTCCTTATTCTTGTGCATGGTTTCCAGAGAATAATCTGCCTATACTTTAGCTGTTGCCGAGATGATAAGTGAAAATCTGGGTGGATATATTGGTCAAACTGATTGAATAAAGAAGTGAACATGTAACTCTTGTAGTCACACACCTGTTTTGCACTTTCTCAGGCTTGGGTAGACCTGCACGTGCTCTAGGTTTGTCAAAAGTATTGAAAATCAGATACTAATTGATAATAAAAATAGAAATGAAACCATGCACTCATTTAAGCAGGTATTGATACTAAAAAAGTTCAAGGACAGAAAATGAACCTTTCCTGAAAAGCTTTAGAATGATCTTGAACTGTGTCAGAACAAGTGTAAGACACATAGACTAGTATACGCCCATGGACCACTATGAAACCTACGTGGACGACTGAGGGATTACACAGATATAAGAGCGCGTGGTAATATAAAAAAAAACTACGAAGTAATGTTGAAAATTACATTCTATTGTCTAAAGAGTGTTTTTTATTATTGTGGTATCAGAATCTGTACTGAGTATCAAGTCTATTCCTTAGTATCGGAATAGTTTGACATTTTAGTATCATGACAACACTACTGTGCTATAGCAAAAAAAAAAAAAAAATCTACATAACCCTTGTGTTTGCCATGTCTTTGATTTATTGGTTAGAGCTATCAACTCCATCAATAACATTTGCATCAGGAAATTGACACTGAACACACCTTGCCGTTTATATTTTTTGTATTTTAATATCTCAAGTCTCTCATGCAATCTGATGTTTGGAGACTGTCTGCTGTCTTTGGCTAAATCTGTGTCAGGAAACGGGAGCTCTGCCGGGGGATTGCGCTGCTGGAAGAGTTAGAGTTAGAGTAGGTGGAGGCAAGATGGAGCCAGCATGTACCGGCAGTCATCTGCCTGCTCTGCTCAAACTGTTGCTTGCTGTGGCATTTCTTTGTATTTTGTACCAAGGTATCTCTGTACTGCTAGTCTACGATCCTCTGGCAGTTATTGATCTAAAGCAATCTCGTGAATTGTTTCTGAATCACAATTTTGTATGTGGGGCTGGACCAGGGCTCCCTGCAGGATATCTTGGGGTTTTATTTTACTTTTCCTTTGTATCGTGTTATCTGTATATTTGTATTTTGTTGACTTTTATGTGAAGCACTTTGGTCAGCTGACGTCGTTTTAAATGTGCTATATAAATAAACTTGAATTGAATTGGATCAGTTCTTGGAGCTGTTAAAATTTCATGACTGTTGTTTGTGTTGCAACAAAGACCAACTGTGCTATTATATTTGATAGCTCTCACCGCTGAAGTGAGAATCTAAAAAGAGGTGAGCCCCTGCCACAGAGGCCAAGGGGAGCCATACCAACGCTGCCAGGACTTCCGAGGCGCCTGGCCCGATTTGTTGCGCTCAGCTGGGTTGTTAAAGCACAACTAGCCTTTCAAAGTCACCGTTAAGTAAACACGGAGCTTGTAAATGTGCAGCAGCGGCCAACGAAATAATACCTGCTTTGTTGTTCTCTTAGTGGACCTTTTGTCTTGCTTGGGTTGATTTTATGTCATCCTGGGATTAGGGACAGTCTTGGTTTTAATTAAGAATGTTGCAATAAATTCAGTCTCAGAAAACCTCACCAGTACTATGAATCAAATCAGGTCACCAGTTTTGAAGAAGATCACTATCAAATTGAAATCTCAATTTGAGTTAGAGCAATTATCAAATTGCAAATTCTGCAAGTATTTAGATGATAGAATGTCCTCTGCAAAGAACAGAATGTCCTGTCTCTTTATAGTAATGTGCAATGTGGCCTTTGAACAGAATCCTTTAAACCTAAATGGCAAAGCTAATCGCAATTAGATTTTTTTTTTCCACAATCATGCTACCCTAACATACAAGTATTCTCTATAAATTTACACCATATTTAAGTTAAATGATGTGCAAGTCTTATCTGTCAATAGGTCCTGTCATATTCAAAAAGGTTTGTCAAATTGCTTATCTATTCCATAACTTACCTAAAGTTATATCTCCATGACGGGCACTCGTGTATGGGTTGAAATGAAATTCCGGTCAGTTGGGCTACAGCCTGGAGAACAGGATGTAAGCCAGACTGGCTCTTCAGGCTACCTCTCAGTGTGAAGAGGGTGCATAACCACATTTTCAACTGCAAACAAAGGAGGGCTTGAACAATGACTATGCTCAGTGGCACTTAAACATCCCATTGTCTCAGTGCAAAATAGTGTTTTGTTTTGTTTTTAGTTTTTGTAACATGTTGTGTGCTTTATGTTCCCCAGTGTTCATGCACCAGTCAAACGTGAGACCCGTGAGCACACTCTACAGAAATCACACTGATCTGCTGCTACATGCTGTAGAGTGAGCTGCATGTGAAGAGTAGATGCTTTTATAGACATGCTGGATGTAATACTTATAGAATATGTAGAAATGCCTATAACTTTTCAACTGGGGAGTCTAAAGTGCACAATAATGATAGTAATGATGGTTCTTTTTGAGTACTGGCCCCCTAAAAGCACATGTGGGCGACCAATCAACACTGCAACATGTAAATGCAGAAAAACATAACATGTTTTTGTGTCTTTTTAATGGTAATGGCTTACATTTTCAAGAGATATGAGTTGCTATAAAATAAATATCCCTTTATAGTGCCAGTTTTTTACCATTGTTGGAATGACAAAATATTTGTTGCTCATCCCTACCAGTTGCATTTTTAATTCTAAAAATATTTTGGGATCCAAAGAGCATAGCTATATGTCAGTACATTCTTTTGGCCAGACATATCTCATATCTTGAAGAATGCAGTTGTCATCATTCAACTTTAGGAACCTCAGTTTTCAGTTTTGAATTTGACTAAAATACTGATACTTTTATGCCCAAATAATTTTCATGGCATAAGTGTTTATTTTTATGAGTACATAGTAAATGGTATGTAATGCCACATCAATTTGGATATTTGTGAACTACTTTTTAAGGCTCATTGGATGTAAAGTCTATTTTTAACTAGCTCCGCATCTGAACCATGAACTCATCTAACCTCCAGCTGTAAATATAACCGATCGTCAGCACACATTATGAATTCATGGCCACTTAAAGTTTTATAGGACCCTTTTGTGGGAGGAGAGGTGATTTTGGGAGTGAAAGCCATTGCCAAGAAGCCTATAATAGAATAATAGATTGTGTAATTACCTTGATTGAGTCTGTAATTATGGCTTAATTTTGGTTATTGTTGCTACCCGTAGGGACAGGGCAACCCACTTTGACTTTCTTTGCAACCAAGTTTCAGTTAAATTGAATACGCAGTTAAGTCATTATTTAGTGACTTGAGACACTATCTTTTAATTTGAATTTGAAAGTTGATTATAGAGTTGCTAAGTGCCATTATATATTGCACCATTAGCTTAGTGTCCTCTTCATGTATTGCTTTGGGGTGCCTTGACACGTGGTTCCAGTCACATCCTGATGTAGACTTGTTTGTCCTGATGTAGACCTGGGGCAGATGTTGGTTTGATTCTGTTCTAGTCCGGGTTTACTCCTGGTTTTGTCCAAACATTGATATGGTACAGATAATTGTTCTAAGCCCTATGTATAAACCCTTAGTGTTGTTTTTTTACATGGGGCTTAGAACCTATGCAGAAACTGACACAATGCGGTAGAGGTGTGGCAAGAAATGTGTAAATCTGTTTTTTTGGTCTAGATTGCTTATTGCTATACCTCCTGCTGACATGTTGATCTTTTCCCTCCAATGTGTAGCAACTGTGTCATGAGATGGCGTACAATGTCTGGGTTTGATCGTTTGTCCAGGGTGAGTTCAGTGTATGTTTGGAAATGCGAGTTGAGTTGGGAGAGAGTGTCTGATCTCTCCCCACTCAACTCAAAGCCATGTTGGCTCATGCTCTGCTGCGACCTATGCTACTTTTTCAATATGCTGAATGTAAAAAAACTGACTAAACTCTACAAAAATCATAGGACTCTCCTCACCTAAACTTGAGGACATTACCAACAGGGCCACACACTCATCCACACCTCACCTCTCTGCCCTCAGGACAGAAATACAGAGTAGAGATAGGCTAATATGTTGTTGTTGTTTTTTTGTTTTTTTTTTCCAATGGCCAATGATGATCATCTGTTTCTCTGGATTCTAAACAATTGGTATCGATAAGCTCTGTCGATTATTTTTAGTCGAAATTATGTAATGTAAATGGATAAGAGAACGTTGTAGTCACATTTTTTGCTGTTATCGCGTCACACTCAAGTGTTCAAATTAAGCTTTATGCGCATTATTTATGCACCAGGTCATCTCTGCTGGAGATTGAAAGCTGATGATCAATACCCTAAAAAGTGTAAATATTGACATGATATATCGGCCAGGAAGGCCCATTTGGAAGAAGCCTGATCCCCTCAGCCATCACATTTTTAATCAACAGGTCCTGGTAAGTGCATGTCTACTGTGTCTGTCTCTGTAATGTGTCTTTTGTTGTTTTGTCTGTTTGTGTATTTGTTAAACGAGCTCTGCGTTTGTGGAAACATAATTTCTCCTTGAGGATAAAGTCTAAAGCCCTCTATTGGCGATTCTCTTCCCAGGCTCTGTAGGCGCTTGGTCTTGCCATCAGGGTTAAAAAATAAACAGGCAAAATTCCATGGATTATGCCTAGGGCAGAGCACCGAAACTCTGTTCCAAGTACCAACCAACCGAAAAGGTTTGGTAAGTACTGGTACCAAAAAAACACTGTTTGTTCCAACTTTTGGCTCCTTGGCTTTAAATGCGTCAGTTAGCCAATAAATACACCGCAACGATTTATTAGCAGCGCAGGTGCTCACACATCACAACTGCGCACTGCACGAAACGAAAGGCACAAACAAACATAATCCTACATGTGACCGCAGTGTATCATCTTACCGGTAAAACAGAAGAGCTGAAGAAATGGTGTGCAGTGTTGCAACGTATCCACTCAAAAACACATCAAGTCTCCAATCAAGATGCGTAATAAAAAATCCACATCCAGTCACAGTCTACAGTGTCCATGTAAAGATGGAGTCAAACAGATGATATGAACCACACTCCAAGCGAGTCCATGTAAAGTTTGCCATAATCCTCCTCCTCTCCTCAGGTAACTGCTTAGTAAAAGCATGTGCTCTGCAGGGCTACCTCTGAAGTGCCATATACAAAGAAAACAAAAGTGAACTTTAAGTCCATGTGAAGATCAACTGTGCACACTGGTTCATTTCTATGCGCATTTGTTTTGAGTTGTAAGTGGAAATTGTATAACCCAGTACTATGTTTTAAATATTAATTAACATAGTTATAATGTAATTTAAGAAAGAAAAGTATTTTCTTAAGGATATTGGTCATTAATTTACACTTACAAAAAAAAACAGGCACCGAAAAAAGAACCGCTCAGGAACTAAGTATCATTAGAGTACTGGTATTGAAAAAAAAAAAAAAAAACTACCCTGCCCTAAATAAGCCTTACATGTCAGCCCTTTCAACAATGTTGCCATTAGAAGGCTCCTGCAACACAGCTCTTATTTGCATCTACCTAGACTGAATCACAACGATTGGCCTCTCCAAGTCACTAGGAGGTATAATCATAGAGTGATTATGATACAGATCCTGCAAAAACATATCAAAATACACATAGACAGGAAGAAATGCATAGAGAGAAAGGCAGGCATTTTACAGGATTTGTCACCTGTGTTACAACAGCTTTTTTGAGGTGTACCTAATGACTACACATCAATTACCATTTGAGCCATGTTGTCTTTTTGTTTCACAACACAACAGTTCTAAGAGCAATTTGGGAAACATTTTCTGCACAACGGATGCCTTATCCTTGTTGTTACGGACTACACTGCCATCTTAGTTCAGTCTGTTTACGATTAAGAAAGATGATTACAGCACATAGTGTAAAACTTATTGAGGCTTCTTATAGGACCTTGTGGCTCTGTTATATATTTTTCACTCAGTGACATCAGTGAAACGACTTTTTGAAGAAAGTCATGGTGATGCAAAGATCCTTTATGATTTGCAGCATCTTATTTTACGACCTCCCATGAAAAAATAAAGTAACTCCCAAAAGCTTTTCCTGAGCCAAAGCCTGGAGCGATTGTGAGGTAATTATCTGACTAAACCTTTCACAGCTTCTTTTTTGTTGCTGTAAAATCTGGCATAAGAACGATGTGACTGACAAATAAAACTAGGTCTTGAGTGTTGAATGAAAATGATAGACATCCATTCTCTTGGCGTCTATATTTCCATTTCCCGCTGATTCCCACAACTGCTGAGCTCTTTCAAAGACTCCCAAACTCTCTCTATGGCACTTTATGGGAGGGAGGATATGGATAAAGGGATGCATGCCGTTAGTGCCGGCGTGCTGCAGGCAGAAGAGACCTCGGAGTTCATCTCATTTCAGAGTTTGTGAGGAGCACTGAAATGACTGCTGGACGGCTTGTTTCGGGAGCGTGCTGCGGACTCCCTCCAGGCCTTTAGAGAGCACACACTCAGTTCATGCGCATTACCACATCACTGTTGCCACCTCTGGAGCTACTGATACACAGTGGCTGCACAAACTCCTGCACTCACAGAAGTCGTCCAGGCAGGGCTCGTAAACAGTACACAAGGGGCTGCAGAGGGCACACTTTCTCATCTTCTCCGCTTGCTTTTACTACTGAGATGCAAGTTTGGCTCAAGAATTCAAGATTTTTATTTTTTTTTATGGAGTCTTATCTTAGGCTCAACGCCAGCAAACTCAGTGGAGTAGTAGCTTATTCACACTTAGTGTGAGAATCAAAAGTGTGTTAAGATGATTCAGTAGTAAGAACACTAATGCTATATACACAGCAATGAAACTGATTCATGCACAACAATTCTAGGCAGATAAACACAAATCTGGTGTTCTCTTATCAGCATGCTGGATTTTTACACTATAAAACAATCAATTGTTATTAATATTTATATTGCCATAAAAGCATTTGATCGTCCTAGTATTAAGGCACAGAGAAGTAACAGATAACCTTTAACTTTTTGCATATCTTGTATGTTTTAAATATTAAAGTAAACAATAAACAATAATAGATAATAGCCTGAACCCTTTTTCACATTCAGGAATACAGGGCTATATTTGTATATGTATAGGTATATGTATGGTAAAATATAAAATAAACAGGCATATGGAAGCAATCTAAATCCAAGATTTTGTCCAAGCTGTGTTCACATGATGTTAATGAGCGTTGAAAATGGACAAAAAGTCAGATGGCTTATACATGGGTGAGAATGGCCTGTAATGTAGATATTAGTGATGCTGATCTCCTTTATATTTCTGTCTTTTCTACTTATTCCTTTTGCACTATTTACTGTATAGCTGCAGACATCCTTGAACAATCTCACCTTAAAATTCACAAACCAAAAGTCAGCAAATTCAGATCCTTGAGTTTTACAAGTACAAAATTATACTCGGCCACAGAATGTACTGCCTAGTCCACTTGTAGCGCTGCAAAATGCCATTGATTTAAATCCACTTACTCAAGCTATCTTGTTACATTTGAGATTTAGTTCTGTCAGTTTGACTTTTTAAGTTCAGAGTACATACTTAGAAAAGTCAATTTTTTTTGCATATCTCAGAGGACACCTGGCAAATAAAGTGGCATTTCTAATTATTGATTGGCATTTTGCACGACTTTAGTCTTAGTTTGACTTAAGTGGCTTACACATGACATTCTATAGAAAAAGTACAATGAACATAAGCCATATTGCACATCCCAAACTGCTCTTATTTCCCTTGTGCATTACATTCTTGTAGAATTCCTGCCTATTCTTTCTACTGAACATAACTGATAATGTGGTTTACGTGGTGCTTTGAGTTGTTGGAGCAGCTGCAGCGCCCGGTACCCAAGCCCATTGACTTTCTTACAATGTAACCTTGCTGGAAATGCCAAAACATTACTCACCCTGCTTCCTTTCTCTCTCCCCCTTTTTGCGAACTCACTGCATTATTCTTACCCACTTAACTGTAACTGATTTCATATATTTGTGCAGGGAAAAATGACCCCGGCCCATAATGTATGCTATACCTGGAATGGATTCACTCGGATATGATTACCACATGCCAGGAGGCGTCGTTATTTATGACATAGGTCTTCTGCCATCTAAGCATGTGTGCTAAATCATCTGTCACTGTCACTACTTTTATGCGAGTCACTTTGAAATGCTGGTTAGTATCTTTGAGAGAGTTATTCATGTCCATAAGTGGCAAGGGTCAAGTTTAAGGAATAACCTGTCGCTTTAGCACATGGCAGGCCTTACTCAAAGCTTGATACTTGATAGGAAAGGCAGAGACATGGTAGACACAGGGAAGACCTCAGAGTGGCATTGAAATGGGCGCAGGGCTAAGATCTGTGATTGACACCTGTTGAGGCTCTTGAATGGATGCCTGTAAATAAACAAGGCTGGGACAAGAGAGCAGGAACAGTGGGTGATGGAAAGAAGCAGCAGTGTTTCGGTTGTACGTGTGCTGTTGGGTGTCCAATATCAGCTACAACCACTACACTGATATTGTGCATATACTATTAATGTGTTCCTGGGCCAGGAACTTCACCCAACTTTGTGAGTTTCTTTGGTTGATTGTGATTCAGATGGGCTGTAGCAGATCAGCATCCCCACATTTGTTATTAGGCTCTAAGCAAGCTACTTTCATAACTTACCAACTAAACTGAATTTAGAGAGAATGAAAAATACACTAAAACAAATGCTAGAATATAAGGGAAATGTATTATCAGTAAAAGTAACATCTAACATGAAAAGCAAGGCAACTTTATATTTTATTCAGAGCTACTTAGTGTTCTGCCAACAGAGTAAAATCTGCATAAAAATACCTGGATTTCCTTATTGCAACTGCAAATCATAGGACTGCAAAATTGTAAAAATTTGAATTGCGATTTATTTATTAATGTAGACCATAAATTATAATATTGAAACAAATTTATGCCACTCATACAATAACCCTAAAGCAAGATTATGCAAAAATTCTAAATGTACAATATTGTTAAACGCATAAGCTGCAGTAAATGGCAGAATGAAACACTTTAGGCAAGGCAAGTGTATTTGTATAGCACAATTCGTACACAAAGTAATTCAAAGTGCTTTATAGAATAAGAAAGGCATTAAAATAACAATACAAACAAAATAAACATAAATGAACATTAAAAGAGAAAATGTTTCAGTCATATGCACAGCTAAACAACTGTTCTGAGACTGATTTTAAACATTGTCAAACTAGAAGCCTGTCTCACATGTTTAGTCCTGACTCTGAGGACATCAGGGACCAACCTCCTGCTGATGCCCAGAGTGCGAGATGGTTCATATTGCACTAAAATGTCGGAGATGTACTTTGGTGCTGGGCCATGGAGACACTTGTACACAAGCAGAGCTGTGTACAAGTGTCTAGAGCTGTGTACAAGTGACTCTATTCTGAGTCACAGGAGGCAGTGCAGAGACCTGACCACAGGACTTATGTACTCATACTTCCTGATTCTAGTCAGGACCCGAGCAGCAGCATTCTGGATGTACTGCAGCTGTCTTGCCCCTCATTTGGAGAGGCCATTGAGCAGGCCATTACAGTAGTCTAACCTACTGGAGATGAATGCATAGATGTCTCTCCAAGGCTGGTTTTGACAGTATACCTTTGATTTTTGCAATGTTTTTTTTAGGTTGTAAAAAGCTGCACATGTTATTGATTTGATGTGGTTGTTAAAGTTCAAGTCTTCAAGTTCAAGTCCGTTACCCCTAGATATTGAGCCTGATTTGAAGGTCTTCGAGAGACTGGAGGTGATTGCTGAGACTTAGTCTTGGGCCGACAGAAACAAAGAAAATCACTTCAGTCTTGTCTGAGTTTAGCTGGAGAAAATTGTTTTGCATCCACACACTGATTTGTTGGATCCAGTGGCAGAGTGAACCCACTGGTCCATATTCACCTGCCGCCGGTGAGACATAGATCTGAGTGTCATTTGTATAGTTGTGGTAGGACACATTACTGCTTCGTATTAACTGGCCTACGTATTAACAGCATGTAGAGATTGAACAACAGAGGTCCCAGGATTGATGCCTGGCGCACCCCACAGGTCAGGGTTCTGTGATCTGAGACACAGTTTCCAATTTCAGTAGACTGTCCTCTAGATAGGACTTGAACTAGTTTAGTGCAGTACCAGAGATGCCCATCCAGTCCTCTAGTCTCTGTAAAAGGATTCGATCGACAGTGTCAAAAGCAGCACTCAGATCTAACAGGATCAAGACTGAGACTTTGTCTGCATCAGTGTTCAGGTGGACACCATTTGTCAACTTGATAAGAGCAGTCTCAGTGCTGTGGTGGGGTCTAAAACCTGACTGGAAAACATCAAAGGGGTTCATTTTAGGGCTGCAGCTATTGATCATTTTAGTAATCGAGTAATCTATCGATCATTTACTTCAAATAATCGAGTAATCTATTCATTTTTTACCATCCATAAAATATCCTTAAAAGCATATTACACGTGGACAAAATTGTTGGTTTAATGAAAGAAAAACTCATAATGGTCACAGAAATAACTTATTAAAGTAATAATAAATAAAAATTCTATGAAATTTAACCAATGAAAGTCAGCCATTGCTTTTCAGCCATGCTTCAACAAAATTATTTAAAAA
>JACM01016065.1:0-10460 GCA_000787095.1 Periophthalmodon schlosseri | reverse complement strand
CTTCTCTCCTCCTCCTCTCCTCTCCCCTCGTCCCTCCCTCTTGTCCTCCCCTTGTTTTCTCCTCCCTCCCTTCTGTCCTCCCTTCCTCCCTCCTGTCCTCCCCTCTTCCCTTCCCTCTTGTCCTCCCCTCTTCTCAGCTCCTCCCTTCCTCCCTCCCTCCTGTCCTTCCCTCCTCCTCATCTCCTTCTCCCCTCCTCCCTCCCCCTTGTCCTCCCCTCCTTCTCTCCTCTCTCCCTCCTGTCCTCCCCTGCTCCCCTCCCTCCTGTCCTTTCCTCTTCTCTCCTCCTTCCCTCTTCCCCCTTTCCTCCTCCCCTCCTTCCTCCCTCCTGTCCTCCTCCCCTCCTCCCTCCCTCCTGTCTTCCCCTCGTTCTCTCCTCCTCCCTCCCTCCTTCCCTTAATCCCCCTCCTGTCCTCCGCTCCTCCTCTCCTCCTTCCCCCTCCTGTCCTCCCCTCATTCTCTCCTTCTTCTCCCCTTCCTCCCTCCAGTCCTCCCCTCATTCTCCCCTCCCTCCCTCCTGTCCTCCCCTCGTTCTTTCCTCCCTCCTGTCCTCCCCCTCGTTCTCTCCTCCCTCCTGTCCTCCCTGTCAGGCCAAACATAATGTGTTGGTAATTTAACACCTCCCTGCTTCCCTTCGATCACTGTCTGAGCGGCTGACGTGACCTTTCACCTTTAAAGGTCAGAGGTTAATCGGTGTAAAGCAGCCAGAGGCGCGGTCACTGTAATCAATCATCAGCCCATCACAGACACTTTAAGACCCACCGCCCACAAACACACCTGCTGCTTTCAAGTGTCTACAGGACTGTGGGTAGACACCTGTGCAAAGGGATTCAGGTCTGCACGTTTAAACAGTGTGGATTTATGATTTATCTGAAATACTTTTAGATGAATCGATACGGGAGCGGGTTAGGAACCTTCCAAAAAGTAAAAGTATTTTTGTCACTAGGGATCAGCAGTACTAAGCAGGCCTGTCACTATAATCACTATATCCACTCTATATTTGAAAGCTGGAACTATATTTTTTGGGGTCAGTATTTCTCGTGTTACTTTTTCTTTGCACTACTGGGAAATTGTGGGTTATTTTTTTGTCTATATGATCAGACTTAAGCCGTAGAAGTTTGAATAAATAACTTGTCTGACTCATTACAGATGCAAACTAACGACTAAAGTGTTTCATTCTGCTGTTTATTTATTGCAGCTCGTGATTTTTAACAATATTGTAGATTTAGAATAGTTTTTGCGGTTTAAATCTGCTCTTGGGTTTTTGTGTCAGTGGCGTAAATTAGTTTCAATATTATCGTTTATCGTCTGTATTTACTTCAGTGATATATCGAACTTCAGAATGTGTTATCGTGACAGACTAACCATACTAACCATTACTCACACACACTGTTTCTTTAGTGGGAGAGGAGGTAGCACACAGGGGGTAGCACACTCGAGACCCTTCACGAAGCATTATTCATTCATTTCCAGTTCTACAGTCCTCACTGTCCTGGGGCTGAGTGAGAACAGTCAGTCCCAGTTATATGTTACATGTTTATTTGTATGTTTTTATCTAGTACTGGCTTCATTGCAGACTGGTTTGATGCATAGACTGTATATATAAATGGATGTAGCTAACCTGCTAGCCGCCGCCGCATTCCAAATAGGAAGTGATCATGGGCGTCTCAGGTTCCAGTTCACTTTCTATTGAAAAACTGTGGCCCCTCTGTCTGTAACTGCTGCTGTCAGACTCGTCATTTTGGTCTTAAAATGTCCGTATTAACCCTCTCGAGGTGCGCCTGCCGTTTTTATTTCGCTATTGCGTCTGTAAATCAAGATATGAACATTAATAACAAACAAATCAGGTGGCTTTTTTCTCCGAGGAGCGGTGCGGGCGGGAAGGGGCGTCAAACTTCAACAGCCTCGCTCTGGATTGGCTCTTTGGTTGCTATGATACTCGCGGTCGTAATTCCAAATGTGCAACTCGGCTCCAAATTAGCCGCTATAACTGCTCTAGCCTCGATGAGCTTCATTTGACTGGAGCCGAACGCCGTGGGTGACGTCACACTCACTTAGTCCACTCCTTTATACAGTCGATGGTTCGACGCTAAAACTGCATTTCATTGCTTTATATTTGTACAAGTGCATCTGAATCTGAATCACGGCTTGTCGAAATAATGTGATATTGACAAAACAACTTTTATGTTTGTTAAGAATGAATGAAGAACGGCTCTAATCGTTTGAAAAATATCATAATTATCATTGCGGTATTAAAATTGATACTGAGCATCTTCTTTCTCAGTTTTAGTATCTTGACAACACCACTTCTGCGCCAATTACCTGTGATGACTAACCCCGCTCCATTCGCTCGTGTTTTTAGAGCCTTTCACAACAAGAAACAAATGTAATCGCTCTCGTAGGTTTCACTTAATCACTGGAGAGAGAGAGAAAGAAAAAAGCCCAACTCTTGAGTCCCTCTAATCCACTTTGCGAATACATATTGAAGAACACAGCTTTGAAAATCCAAAAGAGATTAGTGGTAAACGGCAGAGACAGAGAGGGGAGCTAAAATTACAGGTGGAGTGATCCCTTCTAAAATTATCAGCCCCTTTTATATTGTGCCTCTGAAGAATTCATGCTCATGTTTAATTCGCGAGGCCTGATAACGAATGTCTCCTCCGAGCTCCTGTAGATTAATAGACTTCTACCAGGTGCGCGCCGTCTTTTTATAACACACTCAGGCTATTTAAACGCCGCGCTGTCTGCTGTCAGCGAAAGCACCGTGAGGTCATTTACATCAGGGCTTCAGCCATAGGTTTAAAGGTGGAGGCCGTGAGTGACTGAAGGAACTGAACTAGTGAATCAAGGTGTGACATCGTGTGGGGTGAGGTAGACCGCCATGTTCTGACTGTCGCAAAAATGTCTACAGTTCCAAACCAAAGTGTGAATGTTCAAAGTTTCAAAGTGGAACCTGAAGCTCCTGAAGCAGATGTAGACCTCAGCTTTTACTTTGAAGCCTTTAGATTCGGTCTTCGTTTCATAACAGGTGATGAATTTAAACCCGTCACTCTTCACTCAATGGAAAAGTAGGTTGGCCATCGCTGTCTGTCAGAAGAACAATACTGTATAAATGTATTTATAAAATGTATTTATAAAATGGATTTATAAGGGACGACGACAACAGACTGACTCAGTGTCTCACCTGTTTGTTGAACTTTGATACGGGAACTTTTAAAACAAGACCTCATGATTGTCTACATCTAAAAACTAAACAATAGAGAGGAGGAAAAGTAGGAGAGAAGGAGGAGAGAGGGAGAGAGGAGAAGAGGTGGAGAAGAACTTTTAATCCAAGATCTCATAATTGTCTCTGTCTAAAAATTGGCCGCACTAGATCTGAAATGGGAAAAAGGCTTTTGGTTATTTTGCTTCCCAAAAATGGAATCCATTTGAAGGACATGTAAAACTGGACAGATTGTGGATTTTTGACGTCGTGCTGATCTGAATCTGAGTTTAGATGTATCTTGAGTTTGGATTTGGACTTGAGTTTGGACTGGACAAATAATTCATGTAGAGATGACAGTGATTTTTCTATGGTTTAGGATAAAGATGAGGTTAAGGTGGACTCCTGTGGCCTCATACAGGAGGCTTTTCCGCCTTTAAGGCGCTCAACCACTCACCCATTCACACACATTCATACACCAGTGTACACAGACACTGGGGTTAAGGTAGGCTAAGTGTCTTGCCCAAGGGCATAACTATGGAAGTCATCTGTGGGAGCCAGAATTGCACCACCAACCTTTGGATCAGTGGACAAACACCCTACCAACTGAGCTACTGTCAACCTTTAGAGCTAATGACTGAGACAAACTTACCTGATGCCCCAAAGCGGTTTGCATCAAGGAACCACTCACCCATTCATTCACCAGTGTACACAGACATTGGGGGCAAGGTGGGTTAAGTGTCTTGCTCAAGGACACAAAAACAGCATTTATCTGTAGGAGCTAGAATTGCATCGCCAACCTGTGGGTCTGTGGATCTGTGGATCTGACCAAACAACCAATGATGTTTTTTTATGTCCAGACCAGGATTTGAACTGCCAACCTTCAGATCTATGGACAAACACTCAACCAACTGAGCTACTGTCGCCCAATAGCCTAGACTGAAATGTTAACTCATGCCACATTTACAACTTAAAGCCACAGTATGAAACTTTTTTATCAAAAAAATAGTGATTTATTCAAACATAGAAAAAAACCATCCATCCTCACTGTGAGCAGACCTAGATTTCCACTTCTCTTACATCACCTGTTTTTTGTTTTTTTTTTCATGTAAATGTTGTTACCTTGTGGAGTGGAAAAGGAGGAGTGACCAAAATGAAAACAAAAGCTCAAAGATCCATCAAGGCACAGTGTAAAAGATGGATGTTTATCCTTCTCCAAAACATTCAAATCTCCAAAGAACCACCATAATTTGTGTGTTCGGGTTATTTCAAAGTACAAAGTTCCAAATCAACCCCAAAGACAACTCGTGTGTTGCTGCCTCCTCCTCCCCTCCTCCTCCTCCTCTCCTCATTCTCTCCTCCTCGTTCTCTCCTCCGCTCCTTGTTCTCTCCTCCTCGTTCTCTCCTCCTCTCCTCGTTCTCTTCTCTGCTCCTGTGCCTCTCCTCCCCCTCTCCTCCTCCTATCCTTGTTCTCTCCTCCTCCTCTCCTCCCCTCCTGCTCTCCTCCTCCTCTCCTCCTCCTTTCCTCCTCGTTCTCTCCTCCTCTCCTCCTCCCCTCCTCCTCTCCTCCTCCTTGCACAAACACAGGCCCAAGTTTGAGTGATGAAAAAGCATATTCAGATTTCACACTCCAATAAGAACAAGTAATCAAGGCCACAGAGGCAGCGGAGCCTTCACTCCTAAACACCTGTCTGCAAATGGACACATCAGTCCCCGTTTCACCCTCCTCCTCCTCCTCCTCCTGGTGCCTGCATGCACACACACACACACACACAAACACACACACGCACACACACAAACACACACAAACACATGCTGTATGCAACTTTAGCAACAAAGCATTTATCCACAGACAAGAGACAAAGAAAAAGATGAAAAACAGAGGAAGACTCATTTTGTTTTTTAAACCAGCTCTTTTGTGCTTGTGTCTCTACAGTTCTAATCTGTGACACCTGTGGATCATTTTGTTATAATTTGCACATTTCAAATCACAATTTTCATCTAAAACAACTTAATAAAAGAAACAAGTCCGCTGGCTTCTGCGTTAGAAAACTGCGGTGCACAATGGGAGCTGACGTCGCCGTAAACGTCATCACAACAAAGCGGCGCATAGCTGCACATCACACTAGCGAGCAGCACATTTGTTTTTTCATTTGTACCAAAATGACTACACTGCTGAATCCTACAAGTATCACCGATTAAGAAAATAAAACTGTAGAAGGAAGCGCGTGCGTCACAGTGGGCGTGTACGTCACAGTGGGCGTGTACATCACAGTGGGCATGTACGTCACAGTGGGCGTGTACCGGTGGAGGTGAAAACGGGGGTAGATCGACAAAATGGCGTCTTGAAAATAAGCGATTGAAGATGACTCAAACATGAATCACTCCAAATACAACTTCGAGAGAGTAAAACTATAACGTGGTTAAAAGCTCTGAAAAGTCCATTTTGCAGAATAGGTCTGATTTAAATCACACTTAGTACTGGAAACATGAGTGGGCGATATTGACAAAAAATGATCCCGTTTCGACGATCAGATTCAGACGATATTATGCAAATTCTTCTGAAACAGGCTAAAATGGCCCTGTAAATGCCTATGTGGGAGTTTAAGTGTTGCATAAAACATAGGGCTGTAAAATGAATAAAAAAATATTAATATTACATTATCTTTGATTTAAAGATTACATGCCAAGTTTGCTGCTCATTTTGCCGCCATTTTAATGTTTTTTTTGTTACTATAGACTATACGCTCCATATTAAAATGTTCTATATTTCCAATATAACAATTGCGTTACTATCTTTTTTCTATATATCCCACTATCTCTAATCAATCATCTCTAATTGATTAGCAACTTCTGTGGCCAATTGCTGTGTCAATCTGTGCCAAAAACATTTACACGGGCAAAGGGTAAATTGTCTTGCCCATGGGCACAGTGGCAGACAGCAATACTAACAAATGAGATAAGAAGTAACTGTATTTATCCTTAGTTTATATCTAGCTCCCCCGGGTCCAAAACCAATACCCCGCGGTACAAACCAATAAAAATCACTTAGCACCCGGTCGAGAACAGCACATCTCCTCCCTCCTCCCTCCCTCGTTCTCTCCTTTACCTTTTACCTTTCACCATTCTTTCGCTCTTTCGCAAACACACACAAGCACTTTGCCTAATAGAGTAGCAGTAGCAGTCAGCGTTTCCGTGGCAGCCTGTAATCGCATGGCTGGACGCAGTGATGGATTCTGGGTTCGAGGCAGCATCAGCACCACTGCAGTGAACACACACGCACACGCACACACACACGCACACACACATGCACGCACACGCACAGACACACACACACACCACACACACACGCACACACACGCACGCACACGTACACACACACACACACACACCTCTGCACTGTTCACACACACCTCCCCATTGTTCACACACTCACACACCTCCACACTGTTCACACACACCTCCGCATTGTTCACGCACACACACCTCCGCATTGTTCATGCACACACACACCTCCGCACGGTTCACACACACACACCTCCGCACGGTTCATACACACACACACACCTCCGCACTGTTCACACACACACCTCCACACTGTTCACACACACACCTCCACACTGTTCACACACACACCTCCACACTGTTCACACACACACCTCCACACTGTTCACACACACCTCCACACTGTTCACACACACACTTCTGCACTGTTCACACACACACGCTCATATACGCACAAAGGTCATGTGTACAAGAGGCTTAGGGCTAGTATTGTTTAAGGCAAAAAATGTAACTAAAGTTCATTATAATTATTCTGAGTGTCCCGTGTGTGTGTTTGAGGTTGTTTTCACATGTGATGCAGTGTTGTCAATTTATATAAACTTTCAAATATCTGGAATTACTTCACATCTACTACTGGTGCCAACTACATGAGCTGCAGAAGGAGATCGAATGCTTTGGCTAGAAATAAAAAACACCGCAATAACAAGGGATGTGCTGATACAATACTGGTATCGGATATCGGCGCCGATATTGAAAATTTTCATGGATCAAATATTGGTTCCAAGATCAGTCTGTTCTGTTAAAAACTCATTTTGATCTATAAATTGGTGCAATAAGACATTTTACTGGTTGATGTTGACTTGCCTGGGATCCAGAACACACACTTCTTCAACACTTCACGAAGATGTGCGTCTGGTTATTCGTGAATCTCCCCGTTTTCAAATGGGCGTGATTGACAGGTGGATTAGCCAATCAGGGACAAGCGTAGTCCATCTGTATCTAAAATAATAAAGGAAAAAAAACACCACAGGAAGCTGACAAACATGGCGGATTTCTGCAAAATCGATGAGCGAAGCCTAAACTCTGTTAATCTGAGGTGAGAGAAATGTGATTTTATTTGTAAATCATAGGTGACCAATGAGTTCCTTCGTTTCACATGTGTCACTGAAATAAACAGATCTGATTGGACGATCACCTTTGACCGGGCTTGAGACGCAACGGAGGACGAGGGACCAGACTGATATCAATCTGTATAAAAAACACAGAGAGATCAGTCTGGATTTTTCAAAGCTGTTCTGTCGTTACTTTAAATGATATGGTCATATTTAACCAGACGGCGTTTGTGTTTATAGAAAATGATTTATAATTTCAGTTTCTGGACTAGTATCGGTTGATATCGAGTATCGACAGACACTTAAACCCAAAATATCGACATAAACAGAACAGAAAAAGCTGTTTCGGTGCATCCCCAACAATAACAACTAAGAACGATTTTATTTTTTATAAAACTGGGGAGCTTTATTTTAGTTCAATAAAATTATTCAACCAAATAATTCCTTCATCTTTAACCAATTTCCAGTTAAGTTTGGCTCTGGTTTGGGCACTTCCTTCAGTATACGATTAGCCAGTTCCCCAAATACTATTAATATTACTTTACTTGGCCAGATACACTACCCAGCATGCACTCTGAGGCTCTACCCCTGAGCAATGCACATGCAAACCAGCCCAGTCTGTACATGAGCTGATGGTAGAGAGTTTGAATGCTAGTTTTACATTGCTATAACGGGCAACACTTTGGAAATATTCTATACAGATAAACTTGGATTGGAGTGGAGCGCAGATCCACCGACCCACAGGTTGGCGGTTTGATCCCACCTGTCGCTGATGAATACTGTTGTTGTGTCCTTGGTCCAGACACTTAAACGACACTGGTGTTTGAATGTGTATGTGAATGGGTGAGTGGTTTGTTGGTGTTAAGAGCTTTAAATGACTTGAAGGCAGCAGTTTGATAAGGAAATAGTATGAGTAGAAGAGATCGACCGGTATGGGTTTTATTTAATGGCGATACCGATTATTTAGAATCCAGAGAAACCGATGGCTGAGAAGCTCTGCTGATATCTTTGGGCCGATATGTAAGTCCAGTTTTGATCTTTTTCCCCATAAATATATGATTTGAAATGAATACAAACATAAATACTTTCTATACGTTTTACTGGTCGACATAATTAAACTATAATAAGGAAGGCAAGGCAAGTTTATTTGTATAGCACAATTCGTACACAAAGTAATTCAAAGTGCTTTACAGAATAAGAAAGGTGTTAAAATCACAATACAACAAATCAAAACATAAATAACCACAAATAATCATCATAAAATTAACATTAAAGGAGAAGAGGCAGAATAAAACCCTTTCAGTCATATGCACAGCTAAACAGAACCGTTTGGAGCCTGGATTTAAACATTGTCAAAGTAGAGGAAGGATAATCTCAATAGAATAGTTTTTACTTTTAGACATCCACAGCCCTGTTTTACTGCTAACCCACAATGGAGCTGTGTAATCTCATTTTGTGAAGGCCATCGTCGCTCTGAAGTCTTAAAATAAAGCTTTATGCAGCAATTGGTGAGTTCAAACCATAGACTGTATATATAAATGGACGTAGCTAACCTGCTAGCCGCCACGTTCCAAATAGGAAGTGATCATGGACGTGCTTTCGGCTCCATCGATTCTGGTCCAATTCACGGCTCCAATTCACTTTCTATTAAAAAACTGTGGCCCCTCTCTCTGTAACTGCTGCTGTCAGACTCGTCATTTTGGTCTTAAAATGTTCGTATTAACCCGCTTTACATGATCCTGGGGTTTTTATTTCACTATTGTGTCTGTAAATCAAGATATGAACATTAATAACAGACGAATCAGGCGCCTTCTTTCCCAGAGGTTGATCCCACTAGCGTTAGCAACAGGTTTGATTGACAGTGCTGCTAAGGGCCCGCACCGCTGGTTTAGCAGGGAGCTAGGGGCGTTACCTTTATTAGGGGCGTTACCTTCATCAGCTTCGCTCTGAATTGGCTCTTTGGTTGCTATGATACTCGCGGTCGGAATTCCAAATATTGGCCGCTATAACTGCTTTAGCCTCGATGAGCTTCATTTGACTGGAGCCGAACGTTGTGGGTGACGTCACACTCACTTAGTCCACTTCTTTATACAGACTATGGTCCAAACCAAATATCGGCCTGGGCAGGAGAGTTAGGGCCGATAACCCATATGCTAAAAGTGCAAATATCGGCCGAGAACCAATATATATCGGTCTCTCTCTAATGAGTAGTTTACATTGTTCATTACTGCAAACACAAACGCTAAAGACGTGATCCTCATTATTACAGTTAATGACATAAATACGTCTGTGTCTCTTGTAGCTGAGACCCTGGGTGTTCACAGGTCCACAGATGTGTGCTCTATTATACTATTCCTGTAATTGCATTTGAAGAGCTTCTTAAACGAATGTCGGCTCACTGACTTGTAAATGCAAAACACGGGAGCTGCAGACTCCAGACATGAGTTAGTGCTTCTCCGCTAATGCGCGTAAAAGGCGCTGAGGAGGAGGCACGTTCTTGTCGCTATCGGAGACACAGATTTACAGCACTATACGGCTTCAGGTGCGCGGAGATAAAATGTGTTTGCTTAGAGACATCTATGACCGCAGACATCAAACAGACAGCTAAATTATTCACAAAGCACCACCGCAAAAATCCCCATCACTTGAGCCCGGCGCAGACCTCAGATAAACGAACACGCCAAAACAGCAGCAAACAGGTGTGAGCCGATTTAGCAACACGCACATGCAATACTGATAAAAGCTAACGCTAACGTGCTAGTGGAAAGTGTGTCAAAGGTCGAAAGTGAATCCATGATGATGGAAATAGATAATCAAAAAATGAATAAATAAATAAAATTAATAAATTAATAATAATAACAAT
>JACM01061312.1:0-37591 GCA_000787095.1 Periophthalmodon schlosseri | reverse complement strand
CTTGCAACAGGACAATGACCCAAAACAAACAGCCAAAAACACCCAAGAATGGCTAAGAGGAAAACATTGAACTATTCTAAAGTGGCCTTCTATGAGCCCTGACCTAAATCCTATTGAGCATCTTTGGAAGGAGCTGAAACATGCTGTCTGGAAAAGGCACCCTTCAAACCTGAGACAACTGGAGCAGTTTGCTCATGAGGAGTGGGCCAAAATACCTGCTGAGAGGTGCAGAAGTCTCATTGACAGTTACAGGAATCGTTTGATTGCAGTGATTGCCTCAAAAGGTTGTGCAACAAAATATTAAGTTAAGGGTACCATCATTTTTGTCCAGGCCTGTTTCATGAGTTTATTTTTTTAAATAATTCTGTTGAAGCATGGTTGAAAAGCAATGTCTGACTTTCATTTGTTAAATTTCATAGAAATTTAATTTATTACTTTTGTCAGCTTCAAGTTATTTCTGTGACCATTGTGAGTTTTTATTTCATTAACCGAAGGGTACTAACAGTTTTGTCCACGTGTGTATGAAGGGTCTGCCTATGTGTATGTATACCTACATGTATGCATATTGACATGTTGTGTTCATGGATCGGTGTGTGTATGTGAATATCGACGTTCACGGATTTGTGTATCTGCTTATATGTATGTGTGTATACTAAAATATACTAGGTCTTCTTTCCTACATTCATGATAGATTAGATTTGTTTTATCTGTAAACAGATTTGCTGCCATCTTGCATTCTATATGTTAAGAGGGTTAGGCAAAATAAGTGTTAAACTTGAGCCTAAACCCTTGGGTCTGTAGAATACAGACCCAAGGGTTTTATTTTTTTGTGGTATTTTTGTGCTATTCAAACTGACCGAAGAAAATAAACTCACTAACTAGTCCTTAGATTCACAGTAAAATAGTTCTAAAATAATGAAAAACTTGCTATTCGGTTTCCAAATATCGGTTCAGTCGATATCCTGCTTGGACTTATAAATGAATGTAATAAGACTATTTACTGGTTGTAGTCCGCTCAGAAAGTCTTATGTTTGAATTTGTATTTACATAAAGCTGTTCTGTAGTTACTTGAAAGATAAACAGCTGAACAACACATTTGAAGCAGTTTTATCTCGTAAAGAAAAATCACAATTAGATATTTTGCCCAAATCATTCGACCCTAGTCCAAACTGGACTGAACCAGACCAGACTGAACCAGGCTTAGTTAAATTTAGCATTTAAACCATGTGCCCCCTTCACACTGAGACAAAGGCAGAGCACAGTGTTTCTATGGGAGAGAATGGGGATGCAGAGGTCTGGAAATACAGGCTTAACGAGGACTCTGTGATAATGAGCAGCTGACAAGTATTTTTTTTTCCTAGAATCAGGGCTGAATAATTTGGGAAAATATTTAATTGTGATTTTTCTTTATAACTGAAGTTAGCTTGTTATTGCTGGTATTTTTCGGTTTGTATATTGGTTCATCGTGTCTCTGCTCTGAGCTGTGGAGGTTTGGGGGCTCCGTTACAGATAAGATAAAGCTGTTATTTTTACTGTGGGAAAATTCCATGACACTGATGCCCTCCATCCTCCTATATCCCTGCTTGTCAGATGTCTTTCCATCCTCCTATATCCCTGTATGTGTATGTTTGTGATGAGGAAACAACATTCTAACATAGATCAGGAAACAGCGTAATATGAGCCCTGTAAGTCTTCAGTCCTGGTTTAATGGCCTCTCTGTTTAACCCTTTCTTTTTTTTCTTTTTTTTTCTTTTAAAATTTACGTAACACACATATTGAAACAATGAAATAAATTTAAAACAAGCAAAACAATATGAGCAAAAATTGCATACATGTAAACTTAAGTTGAGGCAAATAATATTACATAATAATGCAACAATAATAAAATTCAATACAGAAAAATTCTTCTGTGATATTAACTAATTTCCTTAGGTTTATTGTTCGAAAGATTGTTTAGCGTTTGAAGGAAATTCTTGATCTCAATGATATAGACTAAATAGGGGTCTGGAGTTTGGATTTATGAACGTGGTATTTTCCCAGCAGATTACACAGATTTACGACATATTCAATTTTATATTGTTTGTGATGGAAGTAGATTATTATGTTTGAACAGTCCAAATGATTCTTACGGTTGTTTTTTTGCAGAAGTGTTTAAAGATCAGAGTTTATAGACCGAGATAAGTGTTTATAACCAGAGTTCCTTTGAGTATTTACAATGACAAAAGAGATGGGGGATGGTTTCTACTTCACTACTGTTTAACCCCCTCCTCTCCGTGGGCAGACTTGTGTTTTTACGTAACTCCTCCGCTCGCTGCGCAGATGTTGCCCGGTCATGTCCTACAGAACCCCGGAGCTGCGCGGTCACATGTCCCGGAGCGGCGCCTGTGATTGGCCCCTGCGCTCTGACGTCAGCCCGATCAGCTGTTTAATGCTCCACAACAACAACAACAACAAAGGCTGTGCAAAAAGCGGAGCCGAGGAGCGAGGAGGCCGAACGAGACCGCGCGTCCTCCGAAGACAAGCACCACCACACCGCCTTCATCCAGACTCCGCACTACCGAGGCTCTGCTCTACCTCACCCCGGAGGACCTGCGCCTGGCTCCGGCTCGCTTCGCTCTGCTCTCGGCCTCTTCGCAGGTGAGGACACGGCTCTTTGTTCGGCGGATTTAACACACTGTTCCCGATCATTTCCTCCGACAAAGGCGCACCATCCCCCCACATACATGATTTCTTATTTAATGTGTTTTGTCGTGTTAAAACGATGCGAAAGCCACCCGCGTTTTTGGGTTTTTTTTGGGTTTTTAAGCCGAAAATCGAGTCGTTTAATCGGCTTTATTCTCTCAGACAGGCGCCTCCCTCCACCGTCAAAAGCGGCTTCACTACGACGACAGATCTTTGTCCCTTTACCTCATCTAAAGTCTTTTAAAACTTTGACAAATTTGTGATTTTTTTTTTTTAGTCCAATTGCATTTATTATTCATATGGTTTTGTCACTTGTCTATCCCTGTTTATTTCTGTGTGTTTTGAGCTGAAGATTTGGCCTACATTTTGTTGTTCACTGCCAATTTAGTCAAGATATCATTAGGCCTGGCATTTGTTCATTATAGTGTTCAACCGTTCTGCACATTCGGTCAAATTATATATTTTTGCATAAAGTTTAAGAATGCATGCATATTTTCCATGTTTTTTGTCGTTCTGGCTTTGAATGTGTGACTATATTTTATTAAAATGCAACAAAAGGCAAATGCATTGTGAAAAACTGCGCTGTATTCATGCAAATTTTGGAAAATATTCAATGAAGTTAAACAGCCAACCGTCCAAAAGAATCGAATTACACTGGGCTATTTCCTTCTTTGGGCGCAGTTGGCTGTAGCGCTGTTTTGAATGTTTTGTCTCACGTTATATTGGTTTAACATATAATTTAAGCTTTAAAAACACGACGCCGAATGCATTATATAACCCTGAGGTTTTATAAACAATCTTGTCTGGTGTTGCAGTTCCATGGCATTTTACAAAATTGAGTAATTGTTGTCAAATATTTCAAAAATGTGGGTGAGGTTCCTTAATCTTGTTCTGCTATCGAGCTATGGGTGGGATTTAACTTTTAAACTAAGTATTGGTGGATTCTCTTGATACGTTATGTAAATTTAAGTTTGTACGTGGCAGTTTTAAAGGCAGTAGTTATTCTATCAGATCATGTTTAGATGTTTATGTAACATATACTGCGCACTGGCACTAGGCGGCGTAGTTTTACAGATTCTTTTTAAGCTAAACTTCTGTTGAGAATGAAAAAAACAGCTTTATTATTATAGCTTGTTTATTTTTACTTATTTACTGGTCTATTTATGCGATATTTATGTAATATTGTTTAATTTAATCCTTAGACTTGCACAGCAGCAGTTAGCAGTAGCAGCAGTAGACAAAGTAAACAGACTTTTATGTAACTCTGTGTTTACTTTTGTCAGACATCAGCAAATGTTGTGTTTAAGTGTCAGAATCTTTGCTCTGAACTTAGTGGAGGAAGGCAATACAAGAACAGCAAAATGTTGATTTGAAAATCCATGCATTTACTAACATGTTCTGTTAACACAATCCTAAAATGCCAAACTTGATTTCCATACTAAGGACTTGATACTCAATCCTGATTCAACATTAAATGGTTGTACTTTCTTTTATATTCCCATGTGGCCTTATATCTGTGTAATTCCTCACTCGTCCAGGTAGGTTCATTCTAAAGCTATTCAGGAAAGGTTCATTTCTGTGCTGTGACAGAGGCAGTAAACAGGTGCATTTGCAAACTTTGATTTATCTTTCTCTGCATTTGCAAACTTTGATTTTATCTTTCTCACTTTCCTTGGTTGTCTGACATATGATAGAGCAGTTTTATAATGGCAATGTATTGCTGTTGCTTAAAAGGCCCATATTATGCTATTTTCTGCTATATGTTGTAATGTTGTTAAAGCTCACAAGAGTCAATTTTGTGTAATAAAGGACCTTTTAATGATATTCTAATAAAATTGGGTTGTATAAGGCTGTTGTAATGTATTATCATGGGAGCGTATGGTGCAGACTGGTATAGTAGTGTTATAATGGGTGTGTATTATAATGGGACTGAGCTGTTGTCTGGTTTGCCCTGGTGCATTTGATGACACACAAGCAGCTGTTGGATCTTTATCCTCCACAGGAACTTTGACCTTACCTCACCCAACAGTCTGGACCATTACATGTGCTGCTGCTACCACTGCTGCTACTGGGGCTGCTGCCAAGTGTATAGAGTGTATCAAAAATAGGAATGATGTTATTAAAGACTGAATTCACTGTACTACACATGACTAAACCAAGACTCAGCAAAGGATACAGAGAGAGAGAGAAGCATTATTCAAATGTTTGCAGAAATGTTTTTAAAGCAAACATATTGTGCTTGTGTGTGCTCTAAAGTTATAATCTATGACACCCATAGATCATTATGTTATAATTTGCACATTTTAAATCACAATATTCATCCAAAACGACTTGATAAAAGAAACAAGTCTGCTGACTTCCACGTTAGAAAACTGCGGTGCCCAGCGGGAGCTGATGTCGGCGTAAACGTCATGACAACAAAGAGGCGTGTAGTTGTCGGCGCCCCCTATGGTTAATTGCACATCACACTAGCGAGCAGCGGATTTTTTTTGCATTTGTACCAAAATGACAATGCGACGCTGCTGAATCCTACGTTCTCCAATTTTATTTTCTTAAAATTGATGATACGCGAAGTGCCTATGTCACAGTGGGCATGTAGTGATGGAGGTGAAAACGGGGGTTGATCGGCAAAATGGCGTCTTGAATGGTTAAAAACTCTGAAAAGTCCATTTTGCAAAAGAGGTCTAATAGGTTTAATAATAACAATACTACATTTTATATAGCACTTTTGGGCAGTCAAAAATCCCATGCACCCCTAGTGATAAGCTCCTCCTAAACCGACAGAAGCGAGGTTGCCAATCTGCGACATTGGACCCTCCCACCACCACCAACGATCCCTCACACACCACATTCACATTAGGCAAAGTGGGTGACGTGTCTTGTGTATGGACACAACAACAGTATTACTATTCTCTGGTTTGAGCCATCATCTTTGTTATATCACCATAGACAAAAGTCATATGCATCATTACACTTTTAACCTCTAATGATGACTCAGCATAACAATAATTGGACCATAATAACCCACACCCACTTAACAAAAAAAAAAAACAAAAAGCCTTCCTCCTCTTATTCACCTTTTCAACCCGACCTTAAAGCGCCTGCCTCGGAGGGCTGTGGCTGTTATGGTGATATAATCAGGTCTGAATGCAGTCCTGCTCCATTTTTGGTCCAATTCTAGTTTTGGCTTAGAATAGGGCTGTAAGATTAACACAATCAAATTCGCAATTTGACTGGACTCAGTTAGCAAATCACAAAGGCACAAGACCGACATAAATCACAAATCTAACCCCAAAGCTTGTCAGAAAAATTTGATTATTAAATTAGATATTTTTCCCAAATCATTCAGCCCTAGCTCAGTCCTGGTCCAGTTCTGGTTTTGGATCAGTCCTGGTCCAGTTCTGGTCTTGACTCTTATGTCATTTGCAGGTTTATATTTAACCAGCTGCCAGTGCCCTGCATTAGGTTCATAAACAAACTGATTAGAAAAATAACCCCATCTTGGGTCAGAGGGCAAAAGGGCAGAAGGAGTCAGGGGAGAAGGAGTCAGGGCAGAGGGACTCAGGGCAAAATACAAATAAAGGTTCTAGCACTAAATAAGTTTGAACTGAAATAAATGTTCGTAGTTATGGCTTTACCCCATCTAGTGGCAAACCGTGAGATAGCAGTTAAAAGTATTGTGCTCTCAGCTATTGAGTACTTTAGTTCTGGTTTAGTCCTGCTTAAGTTCTGGTTTAGTCCTGATTTAGCCCTACTTTAGCCCTAGTTTAGTTTTGGTTTAGCCACGGTTTAGTTCTGGTTAATCCTGATTTAGCCCTACTTTAGCCCTGGTCTAGTCCCAGTTTAGTCCTTCTTTAGTACTGGTTTAGTCTTGAATAAACCCTGGGTTTGTCTCAGTTTAACTCTGGTTTAGTCATGGATTAGTTCTGGCTACTGAAAAAGCTATTTGGGAGTTAAGCAAAATTAGAATAATGTGTGCATCATCTAAAGAGCTGATGGAAAGAACAGAAACTCGCACTGTACACTTCCAAACCATGGTGTAAAGTGATATTCCTGCATTTGGTCAATTCACTTTTTGTGCAAAACTCTTACCAGGATATTTACACGTTATATGAACACATTTCAGTCTGTATCCTCCCACCTCTTCTTTAAGTGCCTGTAGTTTATTTGAACATTTTGCACTTGTGTCTTGTGATCCTTTTAACTCAAACATGTTTCCCTGTTTTTGTCCCTCCGTAGCTCCTGTATCCTTTTTGCACTGCCACTGAATCTGAGTGTCTGATTGGCTCTGATGCACTTTAGCCCCGCCCCTTCACATCCTTATACGGTGCTGTCTTCTTGCAGCTCATGACCAAAGGTGAGTTACATTTACTCAAAGAACGTTTTTCATTTACTTCTTGGAGTATAATTATTATAATATATAAGATCCCATGGAGACACAGGGAGGGCATCTGACAAACCAGGACAGTATAATGCCTAAATAAGTGTTGCCTTTTCTATTCAATTACATTTATTATGAGACATCATGATAATAATAATGTTTTTGGGTGAATTTAGCATTTTCAAAACAATAAAAGGTAACATGGTGATCTAAATATGTTATGTGTTAGCAGTTACTAGCAGTTACCAATACTCCCTCTGTGCTCCTCAGCTCCTGTTGCCCCGCCCCCTCCGGCTCTGACTCCGCCCCTCCCGGCTGTGACCCCGCCCCCTCCAAAGGACCAGGATGTTCCAGCGGTTCACCAGCGCTCTGTTTGGGGCCGACACCAGTGACCTGAGGCCTGATGGAGCCCAGTCTGAGGAAGAGGAGGAAGACTGGATCCTCGTCAACTACCTGAGTGAGTTTATAATGCAGTGAAGGGTGGGGGTGTGATTCCCACTTGACCCAGTGCATACGATATGTTACAGGGGAAAAAACAATCATAGGCTGTGTCCAAATGTCTCCCCCAGCTCCTAACCCCTCGTTCACTCCACATCCCTGCACTCTTTAGCAGACGCTATAGAGCCTCATTCACAGAGAGATTCAGACACTCAGCTCACTACAGTCGGGTCATGTGACTCTGGCGATGAAAAATGTCTAAACTCTGAAAAAACTTTATTTCTGTCATAAATGATGATCAGATTGGACTGGTACAAATCTTTATGGACTAATAATAATCATACAAGTTTATGTCAAGCTAGATCTCACGTAAACGGACTCGATTTTTGTCTGAGATGTGGAAATTATCACTCTTTTAACAGCTCAAGCTAAGGTTAGTGCTAAAGACCTTTTGCTGTCTGCTGTTGTTTTTACAATACTCACAGTGCATTGTGGTTTATATTGACCGGTCTAGTGACCAGTGCTGGACACTACTTTTCAAGGTGCATTGTGGGAAATTTTGAGTGTACTTCATTTTCACTCACTGGACATTCGGACAGAATGGAGGAAATGGGACTATTTTTTGGAGTTTGAGGTTCTGTACATGATTTTGTCTCATGCATTTGATCCAGAACAGATATATTGTATATGCAGCTCTTGAGGTCAAAAGTGCACTGTGTATAGTCTAATTATAAAACATTTTATCAAATATCCAGAAGTGCGTGCTTAGCATGCCAGTTCTTCCGGCAAAAGTCTGTGCTTACAGACTCATCGGGGTGAATGCTCAAAATGCATAAGTTAAGTGAGGAATAACTTAGGACCACTGCAAACGGTTTAAATGAACTTCTGTTTTTCACATTTTTAAAATATCTGTATTATCATAGATGTATTAATTGTCATATTGCCCTACCTTACTTATTGATATAGTTACAATATTCTATTACCCGCCCAACAGTTGTGGCAGAGCTAAAATAGTAGACTCATAAATGCCATGAGATCTAAATGCCGAGTCTGTATAAGGCATCTGGTCTCATATTAAACCAAGCCTGCTTTAGGACCTTGGGGACTCCACCTGCTGCGGTCCGCTCCTCTCAGATGTAAACACAGGCTCAAGTGCAGCAGGCGGGACTAAAACGAGGCTAAAATAAGAAATCATCACAAGTATTTATATCCCTCAACATCACAGCAACAGCTTTGTCTGATGCAGGGTTGCCAAAAGTATCGAAAATCAGATGTTAGTCGAGGTTCATTTGAGCAGGTATCAATACTAAAAAAGTCCTATCCACGGGACAGAAATGAACCCTTCCTGAATATCTTTAGAATGATGTTGAGCTGTATTAGAACAAGTATAAGACATAGACTAGTATTCGCCCATGGACCACTGTGGAACCTACCTGGACACTGAGAGATTACACAGATATAAAGCCACATGGGAATAGAAAACAAAGGACTACCATTTAATGTGGAAAATAACAGTATATTGTCTAAAGAAAGAGTTTTTTTATTATCATTGTAGTATTGGAATCGATACATTTTCACAGTGGATAATGCTGGTTTAGTCTCATCTCAGTTTAGTCCTGGTCCAACAGGTTAGGTTCAGTCTAGCTCACTCACCATGTTAAAACTGGGAATAAACTAGGACCAGACCAGGACCAAACCAAGTCTACATCAGGACCAAACTGAGATGAAACCAGGACCAGGGCCAGACCAGGGCCAGACCAGGGCCAGACCAGGGCCAGACCAGGGCCAGACCAGGGCCAGACCAGGGCCAGACCAGGGCCAGACCAGGGCCAGACCAGGGCCAGACCAGGGCCAGACCAAGACCGAATTCTGTCTTTGGAACTTGAACTGGTTTGTCCCTGGATTGAACTTGGTCTTGGCGCGACTGGATCCTCTCCTGTTACACACCACTGTAAATCAGTCCTGATTTAGACCTGTCTTAGACCTGGGTCAATCCTGGTCTAGACTTGGTCTGGACCTGGGTTAGACCTGGGTTAGACTTTGGTTAAACCTGGTTTCAATCTGGGTTGGGCCTGCAGTTGCACATAGAGACTAGGGATCTGTTGCCAAATTTCAGTGTCCAATGTGGGCAGGCTGCATTCTCTCTCTCTCCTTCTCCCCCTTCCCTCACTCTCCCTCCTGTCTCTCACTCTATCTTCTCCTCTTTTCATCCTCCTCTTTTGCTCACACCTCTTCCATTTTTTTCTCCCTCTCTCTGCTCTTTTCTTCCTTTCTTTCTTCTCATCTTTCTCAACTTCCTCTCCCCCTCTTTCCTGTTCTCTTTCTCTCTACTTCCCTCATTTTCCCTCTCTCTCACCTGGATTGACCGCAGTAACAGCAGGTGTAAGCCTTTATCCTTTCGTGGCCTGGTTTGCACCGTCATTCCAGGCCAAGTCCTCAATAAACTCACAGTTCAACATGTTGTATCTGACCTGCTGTTTATTTACTGTAGTGCAATGATAGTGCAGTGGAGCTTGAATCCTGTTCTAATCCGATAAAATGTTCCACAGTGAGGCTTTAACCCTGTTCTAATGTAGTGTCCTCCTCAGAAACATTCCTGAAGTTGTGTTCAGTTTCCTAATTTACATTTTAATAAATGTTGTGCCAAAAAGAACAGGGAGACGTTCAGGGAGATCTTCCTTCTGCATGACAGAGTGCCCCCTGCTGGTTGAATTAGTTTTACAGAGATTAAATTCACACAACATTATTCATTTCAAATACAAATTTAAATGAGCACAACGCAACTTTTCTGGGGACTACCTGCTGGTCTCCATAATGAGATTGCTTTGCCTGGAATGTTTCACTTAGCATTAAACTTAAAAACTTAAACTTAGCAACAACCTTATCAATCTGCTTGGAGACAAGTAGGTTACTGCTCTGATCTGTGGAGGTGCGAACATGCTTACAGGAAGAATATGTGTTATCCAAGGTATTATTATTATTGACCCATTAAAACAAACAGGTGACAGGCCCTCCACCGTAAAAATTACACAGTGCTGCTTTAACATGGGCTTGATAAACTATTATTAATGAGCTGTCCCTATAATTTTCTGTTCTTAGTACTCAAAAATATGCATGGGTTATTGTATTGGACACATTTTCCTTGTCTAAATATTATAAATGATCCTTACCCTCTCTCCTGTGTCTCTCAGCTGACGCATGCTCCGGCTCCTCTGTGTGTGCTGATGAAGAGGACCTAGTGATACTGCCCTCCCCCACAGCGCCCCCTATGGTTCGCTGCCCCTCCCTCACCTCCCTAAACTCTACCATGACGGAGCCGGACGAGCTGGACGCCGCGGCCCCAGGTCCAGATCGGGACTCTGACTCGGACTTGGACTCGGACTTCCTGCGCCTAGAGCCTGGTTCTCTGGAGGAGTCGTGGTTCGTCACCCCCCCAGCCTGCTTCACCCGGGCCCAGCCTCTGCCTCTGGAGCCCAGCCCTTTGGAGAACCTACTCATCGAACACCCTTCCATGTCCGTGTACCTGCTGCCTCTGCATGGCAACAGCAAACCCCGCCCTCAGCATGGCACCAGGCCACGCCCACAGATGCATCTGCAGAAGGCCCAAGGCAATGGTGGCAAACCAGGAAGTAAGAAGGAGAAGAGACGCTCGATGGACACCAGACACAGGTGAGAGGGAGTTTATAGTATAAATATACCATCAGTATACATACTATGGAGCTCAACAGTGACCGTCTGCCCCGGTTCCATAGAGTTTTCCAAAAATTCAGATATTAAGAGTTCAAAGACATCGTGGACTAACTAGCCTAACCAGCTACGTGCTAACCAGCTACGTGCTAACAGCTACGTGCTAACCAGCTTTTATAAAGTTTCAGAAACAGATTTTAAATAAAATGAGGTTTTGAGCTTTCAAACTTTTAATATTCATTTTTAATGTGAAAAATGAATGAGAAATTTACTTTCAGAAAGGTGGGTGGGCGGTCACTGTTGAGCTCCATTGTGTCCCCGAGCAAGACACATTCTCCATGCTTGAGTTTCAGGAAGGGCATCCAGCACAAAACATTTGACTAAATATTCATGTTACTGATTCACAGTGCCAAGATCCAGCTAAAGCAGATTTTATACTTGTCATGTCTTTGTAATTCAGAGCAATTCTGAATGGTCCGTGGAACTGAAATTTGGTTATTTAAACATATTTTTAATGCATTTGATTTATATCGCACTGTTTTGAACACTCAAAGATGCTTTACATTGCATTACTAATTCAGTATCACATTAATTTACTATTGTAGCCACAGCTGCCCTGGGTCAAACTGACAGAAGTGAGGCTGCCAATCTGCCACCAATAGTGTGAAGTTAAAGACCCTATTTTATCCTATTTTTTTTTTTTGGTATGGAGTTTAAAAACTCTTTACACCTTCACTAGAATCATTTGGATAATTTCAGCCCTGGAATTGTTTATCTTTACTGAACAAAAGGTAAGAGGTAGCTGCTAACATCACAAGATGGAACAGAGCATTTTGAGCTTTGGAGATGTAGACAGGCTAATAATAAAAGGTTAGTCAAACTTGTGTGAATGAAACAAAACACAGCTCAGGTATGTTTTTGAGGAGGTAACGTCATTTGAACATGGCTTAAATCTGACAAGAGTCAATTTTGTGTAATATAGGACCTTTGTTGTTATTTTAAAAGACTAGTGGTTTTGAATAATTACTCTGAATACTTTCCCCTTAGGACCAATAGTGTTTTTTACTGCTCCAGGTTTAGTTAGGCATCACAAGCGGCCCCTGTAATTTTTTTATTGTAGTTTTTATACTTGATCAGAGTATTAACTGTTCTTCTCTCTGTCTCTCTCAGACCTGAGTGTATCCAGCGTCGCCCGGTTTCGTCCTCTCTCTCCCCCTCTGTCTCGGGGCGAGTTGACCCTCTGCAACCCCGCCCCCCTCTCTCTCTCTCCAAAAACGCCCTGCGCCGCCTCAACCCACAGCGCCCCCCGAAGACTGCCGCCCCACAACTGCACCAGCCCACCCACCGCCAGTTCAACTTCTGACCACCACCGAACCACAGCATATATTGGCGTATTT
This sequence comes from Periophthalmodon schlosseri, assembly GCA_000787095.1. Classification (NCBI taxonomy): domain Eukaryota; kingdom Metazoa; phylum Chordata; class Actinopteri; order Gobiiformes; family Gobiidae; genus Periophthalmodon; species Periophthalmodon schlosseri. Next base: position 25,006 of record JACM01061312.1, on the reverse strand, counting down.
TAAAGAGGGGGTATTATGCTAAATCAACTATTTGGAGCTTTCTACCATGTTATAATGTTGTTCCCTCATCAAAAACATGTCAGGTTTTAGATGTCATCCATACATGTTTGAGTATTTTAGCAATATCTCACGGGCCCCTCAATACCCCCTCTTTAAACTTCATTTATTGAAATAATTGGAATTCTGATCATCAACTTCCACATCCTCCACACTGCAACAAAATCTCTCAACTTGATCGTTGTCAGCTAAAGCTTGAATTTTTTTTGATCATTACATCAGCCTTCCATTTTATTCATTTAAAGAACACATATAATGCATTTTTGTGGGTTGATACATACACATGCTTTTGGTCACTTTGGGATCAGTATTTCACATTTTCTAATTTAAAATAATGTCTGCATTTGGGAAATACTTACTTTATAAACTACACATCAGTTTCCAATGAGGCATTTAGGCGTTGACGCTCTCTGTGCTATCAATTAAAGTTATTATGCTGTGCTAATAGAGTCATGCTATGCCATAGATTTGTTGTGAACACAATTTGACCGCAGAATGAGTGCGGTGATAGTTTATCTGTGACACAACAATCCTGGCAAAATTTGAACAGAGCATTTTTGAGACTTGACGACTTTGGATTAATGGATTAATTAAACAAGTGAGAAACTGAAACTAAACTACAACTCCAAGTATATTTTTAATGAGGGGACAACATCATAACAAAGTCAATTTTGCACAATATGTGTTCTTTAAACTTAACTATTTTACCACAGATTTCAAAACCCATAATAAACAAATATGATAGAATTTAGGATAGAAAATATTTGGACAACAAGATGCACAAGTACATCTCCATTCGTAATCTTGGTGGTCAGTTGTTTAGCCTCTGGGACTCTGCACCTGTCTTCACCTGTCAGCTCCTCCAAACACCTGACGTCCATAACCTCCAATTGCACTAAACAAATACTTTTCCCTGACTGTAAAAACCACCAGACTGAATCATTTTAAATCAACGCTGGATCCGTCACACTTCACCAGAGCCTTACCAGAGCCATACGACAAATCTACTCTCAAATGTTGCTGGATGTTTTCAACATTTTGGACGATTTATTCTCAATTTATTTTCCACCATTTTCAGCCTTGCTTTGTCGAGGGGTTAAACAAAATGGCCGCCTTCTTCTTGGCCTGTTCATAGTTATTTTGACTGTTAAGTGTTCAGTTAATCTTTCTTGTCTACAACTTTTTCACGGCCGCCGTTTTGTGTAGAATCATCGCTGTAGGTCACTTTACTCCGAGGCAGGTTCTAAAGCCAATTTCGGGACATTTTTGAGTCATTTTGGGCTGATGTTTAAAGGAGAAATAACCTAAAGACGATGCACATGATGGTTTTGTTATATCGAGACTACATTACCCAGACTGCTTTGCAAAAACTGTTCAGATTTGGAAACAACACAATCAAACCACGTCTTAATAATCAAAGAAATGTGTCGAGTTTCCAAAATGGATGACTGTCTATGGTTTTGGAAAGTTGCATTATGGGAAATGTAGAATTCAGTGACTTTGGAGAGATGTTAATTGCATTTTTACATTTGTTAAGCAAAGTGCAATTAATAAAACTAGGGGATAGTTTTAGGTTAGTGGGTCTTTTCTCTGCTTAGTAGTTACAAGTTAGCATAGCATATGATGATCAAGCCGCCATTTTGAATCCCTGTCTGTTTTGTTGTTTTTGTTTTTTTTCAAAATGGCCTCCTGTCTCTTCCACTAAAGTCACAATCCAAAACTCTGCATCTAAATAACGTTTCTGTTTTAATTTCCGGTCTTAAAACCAACTCATTTTAAATCTGTCCCGTTTAAAGGCTGAACCTGCCTCTGACTTGATAAATTCAGTACTTTTCACGATATTTTTTGAAAAACTAAAAAAAAAATACTAGGTTAAATATCACTAAACTTTGCCTTGTTTTAATGGTAGCTTTGAAACGAATAGAAAAATATGTGTAAAAAAAAAAAAAACTTCCAAAATATTTTTTTAAAAGACAAAAACATATCAGGATGAAGCTGTGTGTGTTGTGATGTTAGCCTGTTGCATGGTTGTTGTATAGACGATTGTTTGGGCAAAAAATTATGAAAAAAAAAAAAATGTTGAAGTTTGTAATGTTTTTTTGTTTTGTTTGAGAAATCTGCAGTCCACTTCTCAGGGTCATAACCAATCACTAACTTTAGGAAATTGCAGATTTGCTCAAAACCCGTAAACGTTTTAACAACTTTTTATAACAAGAATCTTATAGCGGACTTTTTCGTTTAGCTTAACATTGTGTATTTGTTAAGATTATGTATTTCTGCTTTAGTTACATTTGTTTAAACATATTTATAAACCAAAAAAGTAGCAGCAAACTTAACTTTTTTCATTTTTATTGTATTTTGTTTAGGGATGCACCGATACCGATACTGGTATTGAATATCGGCAGCAATAGTGAAAAATTAGCTGGGTCAGTTCCATGATATTGGTTAAACTCATATCCTGGTTGGGCTTTAATTGGATGTAATTATATTATTTACAGGCTGATTTTGGCCCAGAACGTCTCATAATGTTTGAACTTTTATTCATATGAAGCTGTTCAGTTGAATGAGAAGGATAAATAACAGTTACAGAACACAGTTGGATCTCTTGTGTAATAAGTCATCTGTGTTTTAATGAAACAAGTGCTATTTTCCGTCCCTACACTGGTATCGGTTGATATCGGGTATTGGCCGACACTTAAAGTCAAAGTATCGATATCGGCATCGGAACTGAAAAAGCTGGATCGGTGCATCCATAATTTTGTTATATTAATATTTGATTGTTTTTGGCTTTTGTGCTTTGAAACTGATGGACTAACGATTCTAATGTTGAATACTGTGGAAGCAATGGGGAAACCTGGGAGTTATGTCACCAAAATGTAATGTCATTTGAAGAGGAGGCTTTTTAAAATGGTTGTTATTGGGATTCTTCATCTTGTGTGGGTTGAAAAGTGCATATGGCAGGTTTTCATGTTTTTCTAATTGTGACCTTTTAGTTTTACATCAGTTAAGTGGCATATTGTACTTTTGTACAATAAGTAGCTGTGAGTTCTAAAACAATCCAGGGACAATTCACAAATAGAGAAGCATTTTTCTCACAGTTTAAACACTAATTTAACAAATGAAAGGTGTTTTATTTTTATTAGTCTAATCATTAATATTGTGTGTAATTTAGTAAGTTTTGGGCCTTGTTTACATTATGGCCATTAAGTTACAGTTATGGAGTTACCTCTACATGTGTCACATCTGCTGCCTGTGTCCAAACAGGAAGTAAAATTATAATTCATAATTATAATTATTCACCAAAATAAAAATAAAAAAAAACAAGGCAATATTTTAGTCAAATCTACAATGATGTTAACTATGTTTTACTGAAAAGAGTAGTCTAGCCTGTCATATGCACTTTAAACAAGGAGCACTCAATAACCTAAAACACGTACTATTCAGTTGCTAATGAAGCCTATTGGCACATGCTGTTTTTATTTAACAGATCCAATGCATCTTTTGGTAAATACAATTTAAAACAACCTAAATCTGGATTCAATCTAAACCAGGTCTAAACAAGGACAAAATTCTTACATTTTTACAGATTCACAATGTAAATATGGCTCTCTTGTTATAACCTTTTATTAGCACTAGAATAACCATAATAACAAAAAACAGGAAAAACTAACTAGTTAATTTAAATATTTTTACAACATTTTCTTTACATATTTTTAGGACAAAAATATTTTACTCAATTTTTACTGTCAGTATTTTAATACATCAAAGTTTGCATTGATTACTAAGAATAGACTAGACTAGCAATGATCACACCATAAAACATATTATTTTAAAGAGGGGGTATTATGCAAAATCAATTATTTTCTTTTCTTTTTTATAGCTTTCTACCATGTTATAACATTGTTCACTCATCAAAACTGTACAGAGCAACTTGACAAACCTGATGTGATGTGCAGTGGTTTCATTAGCGGGATGTACACTGATTTTGTTGTGTGATAGTGCTCTGAAGGGGGAGTGACTTAGTATGGAGAGCAAACGGAGGGAGAACTCTGAGCGCCAAAAACTATACTGAAACTTATAAAGCATGTTAATACGTTGTTTTGGGAGAATATAACATTATTTTCTAAACAATAAAAGGGAACATGGTGATATAAATATGTTATGTGTTAGCAGTTAATAGAAGTAAAATAGGTAAGTAAAATACCCCCTCTTTAAAAAGTCAATATTTAGATTCACTTTTTCTTGTAATTTTTGGTGACGTATTTCCAGATTTGCCTTCAAATTCTATAGCATAAAAATTGAACTTTATACTAACAAATGTAGCTCGTTAGCATTAGCTTTGTTTTGCTGTACATATGAATACGCAAGTGTGTTTTAAGCTTATATGTGTCTGCAATCATCGTTTATCGTTATATTTTGACAGAAGGGAGCTTGTTTTCCGATATCATCACTTCACAGGGATTTGAACATTAATTTTGTGTTTTTATTCTGATTTTAAAATGCCTTGAAACTTTGTGGATCATGTGCCTTCCAGGTTTTGGACAATGCATCAATGAAGAACTTGAAATGTCTTTGTTTCGATCAGACTCGGTAACTATGCACCACTGTGTCGTCTGAACCAGCATAGCCCATGTTTTCTATAACCACAGTCAAATGTAGCAGGAACTTTATATTATTTGGACAAAAGTGTGAAGATTTGTGGCATTTCTGAAAATCTCACGTTGTGTTTTTGTGTAGTTTACCTGTAATAATACTCAGCACTTTGCCAAAAAAGACTAAATAAAAAGACTGTAGGGTTTTGAACTCTGTATTCTCATGTTTATGTTTTATCTGTGTGATGGATGTAGTTCTGAGGAGCAACTTTAAAGGTCATGTTTTGGACTGTTAATCTGTGATCTCAATATTAGAGCAAAATAAATGATAAAATGCACAATTCTCTGCGTTTGTCTCTTTTAAAAAGCTCTCACAGAGGTGGTGGAGTAGCCAAAAATTGTACTTCAGTAAGAGTAACATTACTTCAAAATAATATTACTCGAGTAGAAGTACAAAGTAGTGGTCCAGGAAATTACTCAAGTAAGAGTACAAAAGTATTATAGGAAACTACTACTCAAGTAAGAGTAACTTGTGACTGTCATCGTAACATCTGAATTATAATTTGAAGTGAATATAATTTGAAAGAAAAAATATTAAATAATGAACAAAATGTGGCATTTTCAAACAGCCAAACTAAATCATTTCTGAAGGTGTGGTGCAAGAAACACATGTTCAGATCAGTTCATATTGTCGACATAAAGCTCAAGTCACTTGGAGACTTACTCACAGTGGGAAGAGGAACCACAACTTTTACTCAAGTAAGAGTACTATTACTTTATTTGCAATATTGCTCCAAGTAGGAGCAAAAGAATGCTGCTAGAGAAGTACTCTGAAAAGTACACTGTCTTTAAAAAGTTACTCAAGTGAATGTAACTGAGTACTACCCACCTGTCTTAATTTTAAAGGTGAACTATGTCATTTTTGTGGTGGAGGGCCGTCACCTGATTTTGTCCTTGGAGATGTTATTGTTTTGGCTGGCATGTCCCACAGTATGGCATCAAACATATCTATCTTGCATTTATTTCAATATGGGTCTTTTGTTGCTCTTAAATACATTGAAAATCACCTCTCCACTGATCTGGCCTATAACTCAGCCTGGTGGCATCACTGGCATGTCTCCATATAGACAGATATAGATAGTCCCTCTTTTTTCACTACATTTCAGAACTAGATTGACTTATATTGAGGTGTGGTTTTAAAGCTTTATATTTTGCAGTATCTTCATGGTATATTATAGACCAGGCCTAATAGTTACTCCTATGTTATTCTTGCCTAAGAGACTGTCTAATTTGTTGTTTTCAGATTGTATAATGTGATTATGTCCCAGATGGGGGGAAGGAACACAGTTTTCTCTATTGATTACATTGCACTTTGTCATGAAATATCCAAAAGGTAAATTCATAAATGTTGAACCTGATAATTTCTATTAATTACTAGACAGGGGCTTTTAAATGCACAAAAAATAAATATACACGTAATATTATTAAATATTCTAGCCCTTAGTTATCATGATATAGGCTAACGCAATGTGAAAAATTGAATACGATGTATATTAAAACGTGTTTTGACCAACTAACTAGATAGATGCTGCGGCTAACATGTTATTTATAAAACAATATTTAAATTTCATTGTTTATCTAACACTAAACTATAATTTATCTGTTTAAAACGGCCTAATTCCTCCATAAATCCCATCTCTCCTGCTTTCCTCTGTCTCTGGTCGTTTTGACACATCAGCTGATCGCACACACCACGTGACTTTTTTGTTGACATTCTGCTCCGGGGCCACGCGGCTTCTCCTCGGCGCGCTCTGATTGGCTGTGAGTCATTACGTCTCCTCCCCGCACACGGAAGCGCTCCCGAATCCGCCGAAAAAACACAAATAAACCAACAAATAAGAGATCCTCGCCGTGTTTCTGGACCACATCTGATTCATCGAAGCTTTACGCACTGTTTGAATTTAACCGGGAGTTACGCACGGCCGCCATTTCGTGCAAACGTCCACAAACCCTGCGTAGGTTTAAAATGCATGGACGCTCGGACAAAACCAGCTAAAACACCTCTTGTATCAGACGTACTGCTTTAGAATCTCGCCTGGAGAATAGCTAGGTTTGTATCTGTCCGTGGTGGTGGTTAAAAAGCGGGAAAAGCGCCAGAGATTTGAAGATTTTAGCGCGTTCGTGTGAGAACGGGGAAGCCGCATGCGCAGTGTGTGAGCCGCGGGTTGATATAAGGGTTGGCGCCACAGCTGATCACTCATTCATTCTGCACCGCCACGGTAAGAGCTGCTCTACGATTTTAACACTTGTTTTAACACTTTTGCATTGTCTACAAGCGTATTTTGTTCATTTAATGCAGGTTTGACGCAGGGAGCTTGCTTTGTCGAGACGTTTTTGCGCAGTTTTGAGATTCCATTGTGCATTAGAGTAAATGTAAATAGTACTGTTTGTAATGCTTGGAGGGAATCTGCAGGCTACAGCAGCAAACCAGGACTAAACCAACACTAAACCAGGATTAGAAGACCTCCAAATACCGGACTATACCAGGACTAAACGAGAACTAAACTAGGACTGAACACTGTGGGCTTTGTGCAAGTCTCTATTTCCTTTTCAGTAGTTTTAGACATTGTAATCCATGGCTTAATTTGAATGTAACCTAATTGGAGGGAATCTTAAAAGTAAAACTAACCAGGACTAAATGTACCATGTAACTACAACCAAACCAGTTTAAGACATGGACTAAACCAGATCTCAACCAGGACTAGACAATGACAATATATGCACAGTTTTGGCTCAAATTCTGCTAATGTACAGCAAAATACATGGTTTATCTTTGCTTTTATTTAGTTGTAAGGACTATCAAAGTTAGATAGTGTCGTTTTGACCCATTCTGAGCTTGCATTTTGGTCTAAAGTTGCAATTTTAGTTTACAACCCAGCAAAATCCTCTAAACTCTGTACTTGCATGTTTTCTGCTTTAAAGTACGATCTGTTGTATATATTGGCGTGTATATTCACTTCAGACGTGTTATTAATCTCGTTTAAGTGGTAAAAATTGGATAAAGTCGTTTAGCATCTTGTCTTTTTGTGAGGGACCCAGTTATTGTTGACCTAGTTAGCAGTGACCGGGCTTTTAGCGGCTAGGACAGTAGCATCCCTTATCTGCTTTAGCCTCGCTGTTTGCCGCTTTTGGGGTTTTTTTTTAGCTCCAAAAACGCCATAACGCAAATATACGACCCCCGAGCGTTTAAACCTCCAGTTAAATGTGTAATCGCGGTGATACGGACAGATTTAAGCGGTCATTTGTGCACGGTTTCCCGGCTTGGAGTGGAGCAGGCTGGGCTGAGTTCCTCCCGCTCTGGCGCTTAGTGAAATGGCGCGTCTTTGAGTTTCCAATCTCAATAAAAGTCATTTTTTCACACATGTATCAAGTTTTAACAACATGATCTTAATCTTGAAACGTTTGATTACGAGTATATGCTTGAAAATGTGAGGTTAATCGGTACATTTTTGAGTATTTTGTCCATATTTGAGAGCGGTAAAACTGCCCCCACCTTTTTGGCTCCCTTTTCAAACTTAGCTTCAGTTCTTGCTAATTTAGCCTTTTTTATTTACATCTCGGTTACAACTAATTTAACCAATATATACCAATTCTGAAAGCTCTATCCCTGTTCTATTACCGTGTCATAACCACTTTACCATCAACACTTTATAAATTACAATATTACCCCTTTTTATCAACATTATCTGATCAGGCTTGTGCAGGGCTGTCACGTCCATTCAGCGCTTGTAAGTTTATTTACACCTATATTATACCCTAAATACTTTTGTAATACCATGACATGTTTTCAAATGCAAATATGACTGTTAATTCGCAGTTTTTTTCTCGTATCATGAGTCACTTGGACCAGATTGTGTTGTTACTTCTCAAAATGGCTCCCAAACTTATTACACTGCAGTTAACTAGTCTTACTGGTTTCTAATGCCCTCTGTTTATGGGTCTATTTGTTTCTATGATACTAAGATTTTCTCCTTTTGTCTTTTTCAGTGAAGCAATAACCCAAGCCTACATCATGTCTCGACGCAGGTATGTCTAAAAAAAAAAATGACTGGTGCTAAACAAATGCATTATACAGATTGTATGCAGAAGTTAATTTAACTGTTTTGGATATTGGTTTTAAGATGTCTGCTTTTCCACACGTTGTTGCCAGAAATTTTACTAAGTTTGGAGTCTATTTTTAACTAGGCTAGATTCTTTTGTAATTGTAATCTAGACTTTTCTAGTGCTGTCACGATACTTGATCTCGATACTAAAGAATAGACTTGATACTCTATACAGATTCCGATACCACGATTATAATAATAAAAAAAAAACACTCTTTATCTACAAATTCAAATGTGATTTTTAACATTAAATGGTAGTACTTTGTTTTCTATTCCCATGTGTCTTATATCCACTCTTTATCTACAAATTCAAATGTGATTTTTAACATTAAATGGTAGTACTTTGTTTTCTATTCCCATGTGGTCTTATATCTGTGTAATCCCTCAGTGTTTTCTTGTACAAACCCTGAGTTTGCATACATTTAGTTTATATACTTTATTTGCATCATGGTACTTGTTTTGATAAAGTTGTATTGTTTTTACAGCGGCCGCCTTACTCTGCAGGTGAGAGACTCCAATACGCCAGAGCCTGCAGTGCAACCACAGCTCAAAAAGAGGAAATCTGAGGTGAGACCCTGGCTCTTATTGTCTTATCTGTTATTAGCATCATCCAAGGTTCAATTTCAAGCCTTATGTGGTGGCAGAGTGGTTAGCATTGTTCTTTTTATCTGGGTAGGTTCCTTCTTCTAGAGCTGCACAATATATTGCAATTTGAGTTGATGCAATTATCAAATCACAAAGGATACTGCCTCCCTGTGTGTCAGTTGCCTTCCTTGTCTGCCAGATGCCCTCCCTGTGTCTCTGTGGGGTCTTATTCTGTGTAAAATCTGCTAACCCTGTAGTTTAAACCTCTACAAACATGTTCTGAAATGCATGGGATTCTTGGATTACTTTATCAGTCCATATTTCAGTCTTGTCTCAAATGTGAATTCTCCTGGAGTTGTTTACAATGTACATCTGAACAGAATCCTACTTTTAACATGTATTGCAAATGTGATGCAATACTGGTTAGTGTTTAATTATGTTTTTTCTAACTTTAGTTGTGGAATTGGTGATGTTTTAAAATGACTTTGTAATATGTATGTTTTGTTTAGCCTCTCAAGAAGAAACTCCAGCCTGCTTCCAAGAAACAAAGCTATGAAATCCAGGTCAGTTCAACTGTAATCGTCAACTTTAATTTGAACACTTGAACACACTAAGGGGTCTCTAACCTTTTTCCTCCGGTGAGCTACTTTTACCAAACGAAAATACCAGGGAGCTACTCATTTTAGCGCTCGCAAGAAACTGAGTTAATATAAGAGCCATAGCAAGCCTTAGTTTGCTATGTCATGGCCCTCCTGTCAATGCGAAATTCACAAATGTTGAACCTGATGTATTAATGACTAGACCCAATAACTCACTGTATTACAACCCAAATCTGCATTTGATATTTTAGCTGGCCCCCATCTGTTTGAAATATGATTGGACCATAGAATGTTGTGATGTCATCTGAAACCCAGCAATAACAGTGCACAAAGGTTCTCCTCATATTGATACAGTGACCTCAAATACCACTTAACTGCACTACCTCAATTTGTACACTAGATGCCCTCAGTTCATTGTTAAATCCCTACATTCGTTCTATAGAAATTTAAACTCTTCATAATCAATGTATTTTTCTTTGGTATGAGACAATATTGTGTTGTCATGATACTAAAATTTCAAAAACTATTTTGATACTAATTAATTGACTCGTTACTCAATACTGATTCTGATACCACAATGCTAATAAAAAACTCTAGACAATAGAATGTGATTTTCAGCATAAAATGATAGCACTTTATTTTATATTCCCATCTGTGTAATCCCTCAATGGTCCAGGTAGGTTCCATAGTGGTCCTACCTAGATCCCACATAGTGGTTTTAGTATTGATGAGGATCTGATTTTCAATACTTTTGACAACCCTAGACTACATACAACATTTTAGTCAAATGAAAATGTTATAAAAATGTTTTGTCAGAATTGTATCTTAAAAATCAGATTCAGAAATGTATTTGAATACATTCCTTTTTATATTCTCCATAAACAATGAGACGGTGGTTTACAGTTTTGTTTTGTTTATTGTTGCAGAAGTGTTGGCGATCAGAAGACGGTGCTAGTCCCTGTGTCCTCATCGAGACACCTCATAAAGAACTGGAGCCAAGTGACCCCAAAAGCTTCAGACAGTTCACTTTTAAAAACCTGTTCATACAGCCATCGCCTATACCACAGCTAAGGTAAATACTACTACTACTATATGCCACTATACCACAGTTAAGGTACTACTACTACTACTGCTGTTACTATTACTGCTACTACTACTTCTGTGATTACTACTACTCCTCTACCAAAAATCTGTTAACATAATACAGTCATTGCCTATACCACAGCTAAAGTAAAATACTGCTGCTACAACAACTGAAGACTTCCCTGCTACTACTATTCTCACCAGTGCCACAACTAAGATGAAACATTTTTTTCACTCTTGATAAATAATGCTTATTTGAACAAATCAAATAATATTACTCATTTAAATAATTGACGTAACCCATTTGCATCTGTGTTTGTCGTTGTGAAAGTAAATCTGCCTGAATTTACACATTACGTGAATTGGTCTGTCTTCCTTTAGTCTGTCTCTGTTCAAAGCCTCAGTGGTGCTTTAGATCATAAGGTGCTAGACGTCTGAGGTGGTGTCGACTGGGAAGTAGGGTTGGCAAAAGTATCGCAAATCAGATACTAATCGATGCTAAAACTAGTATCAAAACTAGATACTCATTTGAGCAGGTATCAATTCTAAAGTTCCATTCACAGGACAGAAATGAACCTTTCCTGAATAGTTTTAGAATGATCTTGAGCTGTATGTTTCACAAGTATAAGACACATAGACTAGTACACGCCCATGGACCACTATGGAACCTACTGGACACTGAGGGATTACACAGATATAAGGCCACATGGGAATAGAAAACAATGTAAGAAAATCACATTATTTTGTCTAAAAGATTTTTTTTATTATCATCATGGAATCAAAATCGGTATTAAGTATTGAGTCTGTTCCTTAGTATCGAAATTGAGTTTGAAATTTTAGTATTGTGACACATAGTCTGTATTTATCATTGCCAAAGCAAATACGCCCAAATTTACACATTAAGTGAATTGGTCTGTCCGCCTTTAATCTGTCTCTGTTTAAACCCCTGCTTCTGGTGCTAGACTGGGGTGTGGTTCAGCCACTGCTGGGCCTGGTAAACATATGGGTCCGTGTCTGGGAGGGCATCTGGTGTAATATAAACCCGTCACATCTTCAGTCAGATTCACTCACGAAGCAAAGCTAATTTTAACTTTTATAACTGTTTTGTCTCAGCCCCAGCAGCTGCTTTCCTCCTGTTGGTTTTGTTTTATCTCTTATGAGTTTTGCATAATTTATTCCCTGATGCATTCAGGGGCTCTGTGCTCAGACGATTAGCATTAGAAAGAGCCATAAGTGCCCCATTCACTTTCATTACCTGTTGGCTTTGGCTCAGCCCTCTCCCCTCTCTCCCTCCTCCTCCCCTCTCCTGTTCTTACTGTGAACGTCACTGGCGAAATAAGAAATACTGCAGCCATATGTTTGTCATTGCCTCATTCATCACAGGACAAAGAAAACTTTAACTTAAACTTAAAAATATAAAAAACAAAATGATAACATTGAACCCTTTTTTGTAAAGTAAATCTCATGAGTTCTATATAAGGCTGCGAGTGTAGTCCTTGTCAAGTCGTGACTGATTTTGTTGCAGTTATTAATTCTCATAGTCTGCAGTTGTTTAGATGATCTCCTGTCCTGAGAGTTGTCCCTGTGTGTCAGGTGTCCTCCCTGTGTGTGTGTGTGTGTGTGTGTATCAGATACCCTCTGTAAAAGCTGCTAACCCTGTAGTTTAGACCTCTACAGACATGTTCTGAAATGCACAGCATTTTTGGATTAGTTTAAAGTTCATAGTAAAAGAAAAATTCTAATCCTGTCAACTGGACAAAAAGTTGTAGGAGTGAAAACGTTTCATATTTTTGTTTTCTCTCAAATGTTAAAGCCGCTGTGTGCAAGAAATGGACTTTCATTTTGATTGTGTTTATTGAAAACACATAAATGCATCTTTACTGTGAGCGGGCTTGCATCCCCACAAACATTTTACCTCATTTGACCAGAAAGTCACACATTTTACCTCAATGTTTGATACTTAAACGTAGTAACTTGGACACTACAGTTTAATACTAAGTTTTATTTCATTTGCAGCTGGGCGAGTTGTGACGACGTTTGGATCAAAATGTTGAACAAAGATCTTAAGTACGTCCACGACAAGAGTTACCTCCACAAACATCCCAAAGTGCAGCCCAAGATGAGAGCCATTCTGCTCGACTGGCTCCTTGAGGTAAAACGATACAATACTCAGACATAACTCATTTAAGATTAAGGTGAAATATATGTAACAAACGTGAATATAAGATTAAATAAATGTATAAAGGGTAAAAGAGAGTTGACCTGGCTACATGGGATACAGGAGAAAGTTGAGTTTGTCATTTTGAATATTTCTAAACAGGATTACAATACTACAACAAAAAGTATAATACACGTAGACTGAAGATTGAATAGATGTTTAAAGGTAAAAAGAGTAGAACAGATGCAGAACCTGTTGTTTTTAGACCAGTATTTCTCAAACTGTGGTACAGCTCCTTCAAGAGGTACAGTCAGCTTTTCAGTTTGTGGGTTTGTCTCATTTAGAGTTTATTTTATCCACTTTTCTGTCTTCCTTTGGATCATTTCTTGTTTAGATCTACAGTGGAAATGATGTAGTCCACTTTTAGACCTGGTTTAGCCCTAGATTAGACCTGGAATAGTCCTGTTATAGACCTGGTTTAGTGCTGGTGGCACTTGGTGTGAAATGGTTGATTTGTCATATTTGACCTATTATCTTAAAAGAAACCGTACAGTAATTAGAACCTTTTCTACATAAAGCAAAATGTTTAAAAGGGTTAAGGAGTATCTGGAGTAAATCCTGTCTCATTGTATTTACTTGGCTGTAGAAACATTTTAATCCTGAATCAATAGAATGTTTGAGTTTTGACTAAGAGTGAATTGGAAATGCATGCATTTTAAATGTCTTTCTGAGTGAGGTCATTCTTTCTTATAGTGTGTGATCTCTTATCTCCAGGTGAGTGAGGTGTACAGTCTGCACAGGCAGACAGCCTATTTGGCTCAGGACTTTTTCGACCGTTTCATGTTGACTCAAGACGACATGAACAAAGATTATCTCCAACTCATCGGCATCACCGCCCTGTTCATCGCAGCCAAGATAGAGGTAGGTTTGCAGACTTTGAAGTGGGTTTAGTTCTTGTGTAGTCCATGAAGTTCTATTGAATTGACGTGATTGAGCCTGATATCTCACTCATCTAGACTGGACACTTTATCACAGCCTTCTTGCATCAGTCTGATCACTTCTCTGGTTTATATTTCTCCAGGAGATTTACCCTCCAAAGATCTTTGAGTTTGCTTACGTCACAGACGGAGCCTGCGACACGTGGGACATTCAGAAAACAGAACTGCACATCCTCAAGGTTAGTTCAACTGTTTCCATTTCAGACTACGGCACAAATGTATTTATGTCAAAGTCATGTACTGGAGCAGCCACAAAAGGTTAACATCCCTTTAATACGATTGTTACAAACGTAACTATGGTTTTATGAATTCTCACTAAAAGCACTGAGTGATCCATGTGCAGTCTCAGGGCACTGTAAGTGGAAGTCTGTTTAGTTGCCTCAAATGACTGAATGTCATGATTGTTTAATATTTTACTAATTTGTGAGTCTAGAGGGCTTAGTGTGTTGGCTCTGATATGACTCATGTTTCACATTTCCCCTGCGTGTGTTCTCAGGCTCTGGAGTGGAACCTGTGTCCGGAGACTCCGATCTCGTGGCTGAAGCTCTACTGCCAGGTTGAGGCTCAGAGCGATGCAGAGAACTTCCTTGTACCACAGTTTAAACAAGAAACATACATCCAGATCACACAGGTAAATAACCTCCAGAGTTCACTCACTGAGCTGCAGAGGCTGCACTAGCACTGGTTCATGATTGTCTGCAGGAGCTGGGATTTAGATAGTGATCATTCAGATCAGAGAGGCCTTTTAGGTTTAAACCAACTGAATTTCAGAATTGGAACTGGCAACCCAAATGAGAGCCTCATGTGAGGCTCATTCTGCTTTCTGATTGGTTAATCATAACAATTTTAACCCTGATTTATTCTTTATTTGAAAAACATAATGGCCAAGTTGTTTATGTTATCAGTGAAATATATTGCCAGAGCACAGATTCAAAACAACTGAATCTATTTCCTCTCTCAGCTATTAAACTGTTTCTTTCTGAGCTTTTAGACCTTTGCCTGAGACCTTTTAGCTCTTTCTCTCATTATAAACATTAAAATGTTTTTATGTCTATTTCCCCCTCAGCTGTTAGACCTGTGCCTCATGGACATTGGAGCTCTGGATTTCTCGTACTCTGTTCTGGCGGCTGCAGCGTTCGGTCACTTCTCCTCCTTTGACGTGGTGCACAGAGTCTCAGGTCAGTCCCACTTGTTCTAACCTCACACCAGATTCAAATGTAAATGTGATATGCACCATTAAAATCAGCTGTTGCCAAGTCAATCCCAAATGTACTGTACTTTTTGTCTCACCCGCTCCTCTCTCCTCAGGCCTGTCGTGGGAGACTGTGTCCCCCTGCGTGCGATGGATGACTCCATTTATGGAAACACTCAGGTCCGAGCCCCCTCCTCAGCTCAAATCCTTCCCCAAAGTGAAGCCCGAAGACAGGCACAACATCCAGACACACGTGGCCTACCTGGATCTACTGGTGAGTCAGTGTTTGGTACAGAAGAGAGGTGGTGAATATGTAGTACAGAGGATGCAGAAGAGGGGGTCAGAGGAGCAGAGGATGCACTAAGAAGGAACTGATGAAAGAGTAAATAGTTCTAATTCAAATCTAACGTATTTTCTTGTCTTCTTTTCATCAGAGAAAAGCGCAGGAACGACAGTTGGACAGTTTTGACGGCTCCCTCTCTCCTCTTCCTCTCAGCGAGTCCACGTTAACCCCTCCGAACAGTGCAGAGAAACCAGCCAATCCCTGAAGAGCTCATTCAATCGAGCCAATCCGTAAAGAGGAATCATTCCACTGAGCCAATCACAGACAGGAACACACCTAAACCGACCAATCTCAGAGCAGGAAAACCACTTTGGGAAGACTGAAGTTTTGGTTAACACTAAACTCAGACTAATTATTCTAGTCTAACTTTTATTTTAACTTTAATGTGACCAAAAAGGAGAATTTTATTTTCACTGTCTCAAAATGGGCAGCTTTTTTATATTTTTGTCTCACACTTTTACTTTTAAGCCACATTGCGCTGTTCTTAAAGAGCCTAATGTTACATTATTTTCTGATCTAAGCAGACCTGGAGTTGTGTTTCATTCACACATGTTTAACACACAAACCCTGCATATTTAGTTCTTCTCTTGAACAGAAAACACTCTGTCCACCTTGTAGTTCTTCTCTTGAACAGAAAACACTCTGTTCCACCTTGTGATGTCATGTGGTAATACAGAAAGTGCTCCACTGTGTTTTTAAACTCCATACACCTTCACTAGAATCATTTGGATAATTTCAGCTCTAGAATTGCCAATCTCTACTGAACTAAAGGTAAAAGGAGCTGTTAACTTGAAAACTACCACTTCATGACATCACAAGGTGGAACAGCATTTTGAGCTTTGGAGATGTAGACAAAGTGATAATAAAGTGTTACTCAAACATGTGTGAATGAAACAACACAACTCCAGGTATGTTTTTGAGGAGGTAAAAGCATTATAACATGGCTTGAAGCTCACAAGAATCAATTTTGTGTAATATAGGATCTTTAAATCAGCTCAAAATGTGGCTGTGTTTGTTTTCTGCAAATGAAACCTACTTGCAGTAAATATTTGCATGAATTTTGTGAAGTTTTGACCAAATCTAAAACCATCTGAAGTATTTTAAACTATAGAAGCGTTTATTTTTGATATTTTGTTTGTAGTTTGACAAAATCTATAACCATTAATATCAACAGTCTAATGTCATTTGAAGTCTCAATCATTTGTAAAGAGAAATTACCTGAACTTTTTGGTAAAATTTTGTAATTTACGCACAACACTGGAAATCTAAAACAAAATTTGCATCGAAGAATTTGAAAATGTCACTTATTCTCAACAAATATTCTACTGACCTGCTGAAATCATCTGTTTTCAAAAAGGGCAGTGATCACATATTTTTTCTCCTTTAATTTCAAGCCATTTTGTGTGTTTAATTTAGGTCAGTTTCACTAAGAAAGGTTTATATTTTTACATATAAATCCAAAAAGTGTAGAACAACCAATATTCATCAGAAGAGCTAGGGATGCACCAATCCAGCTTTTTCTGTTCCGATACCGATGCCGATACGTTGGCTTTAAGTGTCTGCCAATACCCAACATCAACAAATACTAGGGGCAGAGACTGAAAATATAATTTATTTCCTTTAAACACAGAGTATGGTCAAAATGATCCAAATGTGTTTTGTAACTGATATTTATCATTTAAAATCACCACAGAACAGCTTTGAAAAAATACACGTTTAATATTGTAAGACGTTTTGGACCAACATTGGCCAGTAAATCGTCTTATTACAAAAATGTCTTTCTTTTTGCTATTTGTCTTATTGCACCAATGTATACACCAAAATGGGAGATTTTCTCTATCGGTGCCGATATCCGATACCAGTATTATATCGGCACAGAAAGCAGTGTAGTTTAAAGGTACACTATGTAACTTCTGTTAGTGTTCTACCTGCTTGTGTCCTTTGAGATAGACAAGTAGGTGACACCACTAGGCCAATTTATAGGTCAGATCTGCGGAGAGGTGCATGCAGGAGACAAGAAGCTGGGAGGAAAAGTTCCACAGTGTACCTTTTATATTTGGAGTTGTTTCACAATTCTTAACTTCAACAGTGTTTGTGTTATAATGGTGCTCGTGTGTCTCCTGGTGCTGTCTGAGAGCCAACGTCTTCTCTCAGGGACTCAAAACCCGCCCCTGTGTTTGAAATGTTAATGGATATTTATGAAATGATCTTGAGCTGTAGGAACAACTCGAATCCTGTGAAACTTGACTTGAGTAGGTAAAATTATCTACAAATGTGTAAAGTTGTTTTTTTGTATGAATTGTGAGGTATTTATTGTTTTAAATGTAAAATGTTTGATTTCAGCTGAAGGCTTTTGTCCAATTTGTGCCTTTCCCATAGTTTCCATCAGAACGCCTCAGTGAAACCATGACAACTCAGATCTGTATTTTTGTACATAGCAATCCACTAAAGTGTATTTTCTTTTATAACAAATTCTTTTAATAAAATGATGTGAAACTAGCACAGAAAAATATCTGAATAATTCCTTCTGATGAATGGAATCAAACCACCGCACTAAAACTGGATTCATTCAGACCTGGTTCATTCAAAGGACAAACAGTAAGGAGGGGGGATTATGCAAACTAGTTTTTGGAGATTTCTACCATGTTATAACATTCCCTCATCAAAAGTGATGTCCTGGGCCCTATTCAAACCCTCTTTATGGTTAGTTGTAAGATTCTGTGCAAAGCTCCGCCCACAAGCCTACATCATCCACGCTCCCACATGATAATTCTCTATAAAAATACAAAAACGTGACACAAAACTACACAGCAACTTGACAAACTTGATTCGATGTGCAGTAGTTTCATTAGTGGGATGCACACTGACTGTGTTGTGATAGCGCTCTGAAGGGGAAGTGACTCAGAGTGTCAAAAATGAAACTTATACAACATGTTAAATATGTTGTTTTGGGCGAATGTAGCATTTTCAAAACAATAAAATGTAACATGGTGATCTAAATATGTTATGTTATGTTACAGTTAATACCCCATAGAAGTCAAATACCCCCTCTTTAAATAATCCACAAAACCAATATTTTAATAAAAAGATATGAAACTCGCACTAGGACTTTGGTCTTTTTTTCAACTCAGAATTATAATTTAATTTCACCTTGTAAATGCAACTGAACCACCAAGCTAAAACTGGATATACTGAGACCAGGATTAGTCCTAGTTAAATACCAGGTTGGTCTAGTTATGTCTTCATTATAAAGACATATTAAAACACTGCATTGAAGTTGTATTCAAAGGTGGGTTGTACTCTTTTTTAAATTTACTTGAGTAACTTTTTAAAGAAATCGTAACAGTAGGTAAAAGTACCAGTACTCTTACTTGAGTAAAAGTTGTGGTTCCTCTTCCCACTGTGAGTAAGTCTAAAATGACTTGAGCTTTATGTTGACAATATGAAATGATTTGAACATTTGTGTTTGAAAACACCAGGTTCACATTATTTCATATTCCATAAACTTCAAAATTAACTTCAAATTATAAATCTGAAGTTATTTCTACTTGAGTAGTACTTGGACCATTACTTTTAACTTCTTCCAGGTTTAGTAACAGTTTAGTACAGGTTAGTAACAGTTTAGTACTGGTCTAGCTCTAGTTATATCTTCATTATAATCTAGATTAAAAAAAAAAAAATCAAAATTTGAGAATGAAGTTATATTTTTGACAGTTTATTCTGACACAATTATTCCGCTGGTTAACATTTCAAGATGGCACCTGAGCCAATTGTGAGATGTTTTTAGATTTTATTGTCCCTGTAAATCACTCCATGCAGGCAGTTAAGTTACAGACCAAGTTACAGGTTAGTTCTGTGGAGAGGCGGCCCCACTCACTGTAAAAAAAAATAACCAGGCATTTGAATGCTGCTTGTTTCCCTGGTTTACTTCCACTGATGGAGCTAGTTTCAGTCAGATGCCCTTTCTCTGTTCACACACAATATGATCCTTTATCCAGGTTTGGGGCTGGCACGGAGTTTAAGAGTAGAGTAGCCAAAAATTGTACTCAAGTAAGAGTAATGATACTTCATATATTACTCAAGTAGGAGTAAAAGTATGCTGCTAGAAAAGTGCTCTGAAAAGTATAATTTCTTTAAAAAGTTACTCAAGTTAAATGTAACTGAGTACTCCGCACCGCTGTGTATATAGGCCTCTCCTCTTCTGGTTGCAGATTTGAACAGGTCTGTGATGAGCCGCTCTCACTTTAGTGGCACCTTGTGAAAATGGTGTGAAAATAAACACTTCAACAACAAGAAGAAACGTGAATGTGCTGATCTGATCTGACCAAGACACTATTAAACAAGGACATAAAGGGAAAAGGTTTCAAATGATCATTTAAAGTCTGAGGAAACCTTGGCCTTGATGTAGTCTTGCAGTTTTTGTTCAGTCCTGTTTTAGTCCTGGTTTAGTGTTGATTTAGTCCTAGTTTAGACCTGGCTTAGTACTGGTTCAGTCCTGGTTTAGTCCATTTTTAGTCCTTGTTTAGCCCTGATGTAATCTTCCAGGTTTAGTCTTGGTCAGTTAAGAGGTTGGTTTAGTTTTGGTTAGGTTCTGGTTTAGTGCTGGTTTAATCCTGGTTTAGTCCTTGTTTAGACCTGTTTTAATTCTGGTTTAGTCCTTGTTTAGTTCTGTTTTAGTCCTGGTTTAGACCTTGTTTAGTCCTGGTTCAGTCCTGGTTTTGACTTGGTTTAGTCCTTTTTTAGACCTGGTTCAGTTCTAGTTCAATCCTGGTTTAATCCTGGTCTAGTCCTGGTTCACTTCTGGTTTATCCTGGTTCAGACCTGGTTCAGTCCTGGTTTAAGCTTGGTTCAGTCCTGGTTCAGTCCTGGTTCAGTCCAGGTTTAGTCCTGGTTGAGCCCTGGTTCAGTCCAGGTTTAGTCCTGGTTTAGTCCTGGTTGAGTCCTGGGTCAGTCCAGGTTGAGTCCTGGTTCATTCCAGGTTTAGTCCTGGTTCAGTCCTGGCTGGAGCCTTCTGGAGCGTTCTAATGTGCTCTTATTGTTCCTTATGAGTCCTATTGTTTTCTATGAGTGGAGAGTGCTTGGGCCAGTTCAGTACAGACAAGAGAAGGAAGTGAATATGGGGTCGAAGGTCACGATGCAGGACGCGGCCTCGGGGTCAGAGGTCAGACGGGACACATGTGACGTGTCCGTGTGGGAAAAAGAGGGAAGGAGGTCAAATGATTTTATCACAACAGCTTCATAAGGAGCCATTATTTGTGTCATGTTGAAAGGACTTTAAGTCGTAAGATTAATATGACAAGTCTGTGGAGCCAATCCCAAACTAATAATGAGAAGGATCAAGATTTGTGGATCAAAAGTTTGGATTTTTCTTTCAAAAACAGTGAATCTTCCGTAGAGCCCTCCAACTGAGACTATAAGGGGTTACAGAGCTTCTAACAGAGTTGTGCTTTCAGTTAGCATCACACCCCCAGGGAATGTTGATGACATAAGATGCAAAGTATCAATTGGTCCATCTCTGTCATCTTCTGAGTGAGTGACAGGCTGGTTTAACCAATCACAGTGAAGTGTGAACTTTCAGGTGAAGCAGATGGTTTAATTACCACTTAAAGGCGCTGTACCTGATTTCCTTAAAAACTGGATCATTTTAAAAGGTCTGCAGTGGTCCAAAGTTACACCTCACTTACCTTATGCATTCTGATCATCCTAATTATTCACCACGATGAGTTTATAAGCACTTTTCACAACTCTCAGAGACCAGAGCGGAGTTTTGCAGAGAAGTGAAATACAAGCAGTAAAAGCTGACAATAAACCAGAAGTAGCTTTGTGTTTATGCTAGCTTTAGCTTTAGCTGTCTTGCTAAGTGACACAGAAACAAAAGGGGACTGAACTGCAAACCCTGCAGTTGGTGGGCGAAGCTGGTAGACCAAAGACCAAAACCTGGTCTTAAAATATGAGGTGAAATAGAACAAACAGAAATGAGCTAGCACAGATTTGATTTAAACAAATTAATTTATTAACAAGAGTTCTTCTTGTGGCATTTATATCTACAATGTGCAGCTAGTAGCTTTGATTAGTTCTGGTTTAGTCCTGGATTAGTCCTGGATTAGTCCTGGTTTAGTATTGGATTAGTCCTGGTTTAGTCCTGGTCTAGCCCTGGTTGAGTCCTGGTTGAACTGTGCTTCGGTCCCTTTAGTTTTGTCCTAGTTTAGCCTTTGGTCCATCCCATTATTCTCTCAGAATACTCACTCGTGAAGTTTATACTTGGTCTAGTCCTCCTTTAGTCCCTCTGCTTAGGTCACGGTCCAGTCCTAGTTAAGTCTTTGCCTGTCCAGCCAGAACCACATGCTTTGACAAAAGTTTCCAAAGACAAAAATCAAAAGTGACATATTTTGTTGGGAATGATACGAGAGTTTGGAGACGAGATGCCTTCTGCATTTGAGGCACATGATCCAAATGAGCGTCTGTGGTTTGTCAAGCTCTCTGGTCCCATTTCAGACCCTTCTGGATTTGACCAGGGGGTAGAAGACTCTCAGCTCTTTAGTAATTCATTATAAAATGCACTGTTTCAGTACATTAAGCAGTCACTCTTAAATATTAAGAATATTCCTGTTCTAGACTTTGTTTAGACCTTCCTTAATTCTGGTTTAGTCCTAGTTTAGTCCTGGTTTAGTCCTGGTTTAGTCCTGGTCCTGGTTCAGTCCTGGCTGAATTCTGTGTAGTACCATAGATATTTGTCTGGTTAGGATCCTCCAAGCAGCTCTCAAAGCCTGGAGCAGATGACGAGCCACAAACAAGATAAAACATCCAGAGACCAGGAGCAACCAGGAGCATCTGAGCAGAGAGGAAGACTATTAGTACTACTACTACTGCTACTAGTACTACTGCTACTACTACTACTGCGACTGCTACTACTACAAGTATTCAATTCAATTATTTTTGTAAAGCCCAAAATCACAACAGTAGTTGCCTCTGAGGGCTTGACAGGGTCATTGATTTAACCAACAGAAAGTTAGAAAATCAACAGTGAAACAGACACTGGTCAATAACTGGTCAACATTTATAGAAAACAAACACATGGAGAACTGTCCCAGAACTGTCCCCTGTACTGCTATTACAACAGCTACTAATACTAATGCTACAGCTATTACTACAGCTACTAATACTCCTACTACTGCTATTACTACAGCTACTAATACTACTACTACTGCTATTACTACTATTACTACTACTTCTACTACTACTACTACTACTACTGTTATTACTACTACTGCTACAGCTACTATACCACTACTACTGCTACTAGTGCTACTACTGCTACTACTGCTACTGCTGCAGCTATTAGTACTACTACTACTACTACTACTACTAGTACGCCTACTACTACTTTATTCTTTCACTCCACCTGTGGTGGTAAGTTACTTCTGTAGCTGCCCTAGGGCAGACTGACGGAAGTGAGGCAGTCAGTCTGCACCATCAGCCCCTCCCACCACCACTTACAGACCTCATTCATACTAGACTGTTTAAGTTAAGTGTCTTGCCTAAGGACACAACAATATTTTGCACTAGAGCCACTGGCAGCCCCCTGTGACCCCTGGTGTCCCATCCAAGTACTGACCAGGCCCGACTCTGCTTAACGCTAGAGCTCAGACAAGAACACTACTAACTGACTTAAAGCTTGTCTTACCGAGGGGTGGTTAGCCCCAGGCCAAGTCTGTCGTGTAGACATGTGTTTGGCGGCTGTACTGCCCCCTCTGCTGGCAACAGTGGGGAGTAAAACATTTTGAAATGACAGATTAGCAGCACAGATCAAAGATACATAAAAAGGTACTCACTGTGACAGATAGTGGGCATGCTTGCTGCGTCTGGACTGAACACACAGCACAGTGGAGACGGGCCGGCCACAGCGCCACCTGCTGTCTGCCACACTGCAATACACCACAGAGAAGAGTGAGATGAAGGGAATAGGGAGTGGGCATCAGGGTAAAACTCTGTGGCTGGATCAGTGGGAACAGCCCCAACCAAAAATGTGTTGTAAGTAAATGTGTAGAGACTGTACTACCCAATCAGCTGAGAGGGTATCTGATCTCTGGGTTTGGTGTTTGGAGGTATCAGTGTTTGGGTGTGGGGTATTACCAGGGGTCGGGGGGGTAGCTGGCCAGGGTCCCGTTGAGGATGTAGCTGGAGGAACCACCTCCGTCCAGGTTTATGGCATTTATCACTCCGTTCTGTTTGAGGAAGTCAGCCACCTCCCACAGACTCATCCTGAGCACAGACAGTGAATACAAAAGCAAGAAAATCTGAAATGAGCCATATCCAACCACTGCAAGACCACATCATGGACTGGAGCAATGCCAGGGTCAACAAATGGGTACTTGACGTGACGCCCATAAACGTTATCACTTTAAATTAATTTCTAAATAAAAATGTCCTTCTTCCAAACTTCAACTCTTTGCACATGTATTCTATAAATTACATATAGTTTTAGAATTAAGTTGTCTTTCATTTTTTTTTGGTGTTTTAACAAAAAACTCTAAAATGTAGACTGTATAAAGAAGTGGACTAAGTGAGTGTGACGTCACCCATAGTGTTCAGCTCCAGTCAAATGAATCTCATCAAGGCTAGCAGTAATAGGGGCCAATTTAGAGCCGAGTTCCAACCCTTTTGTCTGTTATTAATTTCATATCTTTGTTTTACTGACACAATAGCAAAATAAAAATACCAGGATCATGTATACAAACATTTTAAGACCAAAATGACGAGGTTCACTGCAGCAGTTACAGAGAGAGGGGTATCAGTTGTACAATGTAAAGTGAATTGGAGTGTGCTGGCTAGCGCATTAGCTATGTGCATTTATATATACAGTCTATGACTGAACTACACATCAGAAAAAGGAAAACAAGGGGGAGACCACCGGAAACCTGCAAGAAGACAAAACTGATGGGAAGAAGCGGAGAAGTTTGCAGGGACCTGAAGATGCGGCATAAACATCTGACCCAGTGTGTAGCAATGTGTGGGATGGATAAGTCAGTAAGTAACATTGCATTATTCATTCTCTGCATGCTCACTGGTGGTAAGATACTAACCACAGCTGCCCTGGAGCAGACTGAGAGAAGTGAGGCTGCCAATCTGCGCCAATAGCCCCTACCATCCCCACCAACACACACACACCACATTTATACTAGGCCAATGGGGGCGAAGTGTCTTGCCTAAGAAAAAGACGAAGTCTAAATCTGTCA
>KN484170.1:504-16766 GCA_000787095.1 Periophthalmodon schlosseri | reverse complement strand
TCAGCGTGCATCCCGCTAATAAAACTACTGCACATCGCATCAGGTTTGTCAGGTAGGTGTGTACAGTTTTGTTTTGTCATGCTTTTGTATATTTATGGAGAACTGTTTTGTGGGAACGCGGGTGACGTAGGCTTGTGGGCGGAGCATTGCACAGAATCTTACAGCTAACCGTAAGGAGGCGTCATAGTATGCTCCAAATTTTCACTTGTTACCTTATATCCCTCCTCCCATCCTTACTTCAATTCATTACTTACCTCGTTTGGAAGTGGCTGGGCGTGACCGTGGCTCCTCCTCCTGTGCTGGCCCGGACACCTGTGTCTCGTCTGCTCACCTACACCTGTACAAAAGCCTGAGTCAGAGCCAGATCGTCAGTTAACCTACGTGGTAAACTTTTGCGGCGGCCTTTTTGACTGTAATCCAAGTGTTTTTACATTTTTTTACCTACCTGCTCCGACTGTTCCCTGCTCCAGCTCCTCTGCCAGCCTGCTTGGTCCTGCTCCTGCTCCACCTCCAGCTCCAGCCAATCCAAACCTGCCAAACCCATACTTACCTGCTGCTCTTGGACCTGCCTTCCACCCTGTAATATCTCACAGTTCCTGTAACAATAAATGGTTAAACCTTTACCTGAATTCTTCTGAGTCCTTTCCTTCGTGATAGGAGGGTTTGAATAGGGCCCAGGAGAGACTGCAAAATGACTCAAACATGCACGGATGACACCTAAAACCTCTTCAGGCATGTTTTTGATGAGGGAACAACGTTATAACATGGTAGACAGTTAAATAAAAATCAGTTTAGCATAATACCCCCTCTATACTCCCTTTAAGTCATTTTAGATCAAAATAGCAGTTTACAAAGAACAAAAATATGTGAAATAATGTATGTTTGCAATAGTTTATTATGAAATACTCAGCATTTATTGGTGATTGATGGTATGGATGAAAACTCAATAGCTGCTAGCATGGAAGTTAGTTAGCTTTAACAGCTATATCAAATCAATAACATCTGCAGCTTTTTACCATTTAAAAAACATTGCAAAAATCAAAGGTAGACTGTCAAAACCAGACTTAGAGAGACTTATCCATACATTTGTCTTCAGTAGGTTAAACTACTGCCACATCTCGCACTCTGAGGACCTCAGGGACCGGCCTCCTGTTGGTGCCCAGAGTCAGGACTAAACCAGGACTAAACCAGGACTAAACATGGCGAATCAGCGTTTCAGTTTTCTGCAGCTAAAACCTGGGACAGTCTTCCTGAAGATGTGAGACAGGCCTCTACTTTGACAATGTTTAAATCCAGGTTCCAAACGGTTCTGTTTAGCTGTGTATGACTGAAAGGTTTTTATTCTGCACTTTTCTCTTTTAAAGTAAATTTTATGATGATGATTTACGTTTTTGATTTGTTTGCATTGTGATTTTAATGTTATTCTGTGTACGAATTGTGCTATACAAACAAAATTGCCTTGCCTTGCCTAGGTATTGTAGGTATTTCAGAAAGATGCATGGACTTAAACCAAGGAGGACACTATTTAATTACCAGAGGGTTCAAGCTATGTGCGAATGAAACAAGACACAACTCCCTGTTTGTAGGAAAGAAAACTGCTTTATAACTTTGGACATATTTGACTGGAAAGATTGTTGACACATTTAAAGCAGTTCCCTCCAGGCTGGAAGATCTCACACAAGTGTTTTGGAATATGTACGTTAAAAATGTCTTCCATGCTAAGTCAAACAATGCCAGTGGGGCGCAGAGAGGCTCCTGAACAGCTGCTTACTTGCTCTAGCCCGGGGGTGATGGTTGTGTGTGTGCAGGTATTGGTTGGAGCTACTTCCTGGACTCCTGAAAGGTGGATGCGAGGGTGTTGCTCCAGACTACAGTTTGTTTAACTGGCTGACCCCACTGACACCTCCACAGGGTCAGGAGTCATGGTCAGCCCGAGGGGTCCAGTCTGGTCAAGGACATCGTCCAGCGTTCAGGCCGGGTGGAGGATTTGAACTTGTGAACTGTTTTTGCAGTGGAAAAGTCTAGAGCAATTTTAAGACTTAATTTGCTTCTTTAAAGGTGCACTGCGTAACATTTCTGCTTGTCCCCATGAAGATTTTATTGCTTTGCCGGGAATCTTTGATAGTATAGCATTAATCGTGCATCCAGGATTGACTTAATTACAGGTGTTTTTATTGCTCAAAAATGCCTCACATCTCCAGATCTGACCTGTAACTTGGCCAGACGGCGCCACCTGCTTCTTTTCATAGAGACAGAAAACTCTAATACAAGGCCGTAGACATCTCCATGGACACAGACAGGTCATTCTTACTTTCTACCACAAATGTTACGCAGTGAACCTTTTTAAAGTGTACGTACTTTATTTGGTGTCCTAAAAACGTGAAAAAGATCATTTTCAAAGTTCATTTTAACGGCTTGTAGTGGTCCAAACTCAGCCCTCGCTTTCGTAACACATTCTAATTATTCCACGATGAGTTTATAAGCAGGTTTTTCATCATGCTAATGTTAACAACCAGCGCAGTGTTACTTCCTGGACAATAAAAATGGTTTATAAGTAGATACAGACAGCACATAGTTTCCTCATTTTGACCGAAAGAGCTGCTTTTAAAATGTATCTGTGTGGGGCAAATGAATAAATCAATATTACATGAAATAAATCAGCTCCTTTCATGCTGATGAGCTGGTTGGGGGGTTGATATGATCTTTGGCTCGGCTCTACTTTGGCTTTCCCCTCCATGCCGCATGCTTGATGTTGTGCTCATACTTGCCATTGCTGTTTCAGCCCACAGATTACAGGGAGGTGTAAACACAATTAAACCTCACCCATTCCTCACCTGAAACTGTGAACATTACGTGAAAATATATTGATTTGAAACACTTTCTTAGTGTTAGCCTTGGATATTGTGTTAAAGGTGCACTAAGGTGTGAGGGTCCATCACCTGCTTTTCTCCATATGACTATTATTGCTTTAAGGAATGTTCCACAGTATGTTAAACTTATCTTTTCATCAGGCCAAGTTACAGGTCAGATCTGTGGGGCAAATCAAATATTCATGTTTTTTTTCTTTTTTCTTTGCATTATAATCACCTGTATTTAATAAATGCACGATAGAAGAAGAAGTTTAAGACCATACTGTGGAATATTCCAGGCAAAGCAATAACATCTACATGGGGACAACAAGAAAAGTTACATAGAGAGTCTTTATCAAATGCACCAGAGATGTAACATGGAGCACTAAACCCCTACTTGTCTTTCCTTCCATGTTAAAGTTGCTCGTGCGTCTGTCTCAATACATGCATTTTAAAAAGTACATAAACAGTATCACCATTCCCAGTCTTCTTGTGCACGCTGCATATGTGTGTGTGAGCGGGGTTACCTGCACAGGCGGTATGCGGCTGGCCCCCCTCTCAGACTGACGGCTGGAATGCTGACATAACAGATGTTGTCTGACAAACCCAGTAATTATGTGGAGGACGGCTGTGTGTCCATACCCGCTCTCCTGCGCTCCACATCCTACTGCACCTCCGCCCAGCACCTCGGCAGCTGCTCGATCACACCCAAGGAACTCCAGAGGCACTGTCGCAGAGTCAGGAAGAATGCAACGACTCCAAGGTCCACACGTTTGTCCTAAAAGCCCCAATATGTTAATCTTATTTAGACATTTGGGGACAGCGATGTAGGAGCAAATTCTAGGCTATGCGTATAAACTACACTTTACCCCAACTCTACAGTTTAGTATACAATTTTAGTACATTAAAAAAAAAAAAAAATTTATATTTTGGTTTATCTGCACATATATTTCCTTTTTAGATCTGGTCAAGCTGGAATGGAGCTAAAATAATGATAGCCTCAATATGCCAAGATAAATTCTTTATAGTGGAGAGTTTCAATGCATTTTAATATAAAACATGTTGCTGTTGGTATTGGTATTGGATCGATAACACAACAGTAAATAGTATTACTTGATATAAAAAAATAAATAAAGCATTTTGACATCTGATTTTAGTAATTTCCAACACTGCAATGAAGGTTTATTAACATACTGGCCTATATTGGACTATGGTGCTACGGCTCCCTATTATCCATCAACGCAACGACACAAAAATTCCAAGTAAAACACTGGCACAACAAAGTCTTCAGGTTGGTCTCTCTTTGATATATTCTGATCAAACCAGATTCACGAAAGGAGTACCTCAAATCATTTCACACTGCACAGAGGCACAAGGCAAGGATGCCCACGTTCCCCTTTACTTTTTATCATAATCATTAAACCGCTAGTTACAGCCAAAATATCAATATCAGTGGAATCATTACTCAAACCTTTCACTACAAGATTAATCTTTATGTGGGTTATATTTTATTACATCTATCATCCTCACAAAATACTACTAGGAAAATAACTTTTCCCCAGTAGTAATTATTTTCAACTCATTAATTTCCAGCTAAGAACAGGTCTAAGCACGCTCAGCTGTCCCACTCAACTATCATGATTTGGCTGTCCTTGCACCTTACCTTTAGAAGCAATAACTCATCAAGCTATATCAGACATGTACAAATTTAATCGCAAACCACTACTCAAAACTATAGTCTTCGGACGGTGGTGATGGGTAGAATTTCAGTCGATGAATCTGTGCCATTAAATAAAAGCAACCTCACTGAAGAATGCGTTTTTACTTCTAGCCATTTAACCAACTTGATTCTACAGATATTCTAAATGAAGCAGAAAATAATGTGTTTCAGTTGTGTGCGGTGGTCCCATGTGCCTGCTCTTGTGAACACTTGTATAATGACTGGTGACCTGCCCATGTTTGTTTGGTGGTGGAGTGGGTCTTTGTACCGTGCCACTGCCATGGACCAATTGGTTAACTTTTCTCTAAAGACCTCTCTTTTACCTCATTATAATAATTAAGTGCTCTCCCAATGACCTGCAGCAGCCATTTAGACGAATCATTACTGATGTGTATCTATTGTTCTGGGCCCAACACAAGCGAGTGCGAGGAGGTGAGCAGGTCAAGTACAGAGCGTGGGGCGAGGAGGCCGGTGCATGGGTTTGTCTTTGGTTAACTATTTCTTGATAATAAATGCTGTAATCATCTGTCTGTTCATAGTATGACTTAACTGTGTGCTTCATCGTGCACAGGAGAGGTGCACGGCATCTCAGAACGGATTAATGCCAAAAGCACTGTCCATGCTGCTCAAGTTTTTGTTTTTATAACGTTAGCTCCATTGTTAATGCTAGCGGCTAGGAAGTCATGTAAAAGTGAAGTATGTCATGAAAGCAAAACTCAGCAGCACCTTGTTCACTGTGTTCTGAATAAACTAAACATGTTAAGATTAAGAAATGTAACAGTGTGTCCAGTGATTAGCCTGATTTGAACAAAGGTTCTCCTGACTTTATTCACCCAGTCATTTGTCACAAAATGTGTTCAGATAAACAGTCAAACTATTGGACTATTGGAAACTAAAACTAGTAAAACACTCTTGAACCTTGCATATTCTTGAAAAAGACAAACACAGAGAAAAAACTTTTCTGTGTGGAACAGAGCAAAATGTTGCCACCAAGGACTTTATCCTGTTCACCATCTGACCCCGTTTTCCCCCTCATTTGGCAAATGGCAGCCCCTTATCATATGGAAGAACTGCCTTTGAACCAGAAAACACGCAGATGAGGGGAGCCCATGCAGCGGAGCAGTTCAGCGCTTTCAGTGAGTGTGTGGTACACCGAGTGCCGGAGTCATCAAAGTGCTAAGGCTTTTCATGGGGATGTAGAGTTTGGCCAAAGCTAATGGCTCCTTTTGTTGGCTTACATCATCCACTGAATCTACATTTGACTCACATTATGGTCTTTGATGGAGGGGTGACTGATGACAGCCTCATCTCTGTAATCTGTGCAAGAGCTTTTTTTAGCTGACCCCCTCCTGACCCCACACTGCCCTCTGCGCGCCCTCCACTCTCCCAAGCAAATTAAAGACAACATTGTTGTGATCAGGCACAGGGCACAACGCCTTACCTTTCTGTGCCCTCTTACCACACACTGTTTGTGTTCACATGATGGGCTGGGCTCATCTGAGACAGACTTGTACTGACAACCACAGCAATCCACACTTTGACTACACTATAATTATGCATGTGTTTTGTCAGTTGAATCCTATCATTACTATTGTCTTGCTGCAAACATTTTAAATCTCATTTTGACATAAGAATTTTTCAAACACTTTAATTGTTGATATGTAATGATGATGCAAAATGATGTTGGCTAATAAAAACATAATTTGAATATTTCAAAGTGTTTTATGTGCTGTTCCCAAGCCTGACCTCACCATGCAGAATCCACACAGTCGCACTACTGTATAATGTCCATGGCACACATGCAGATAGGACAGTGTGAAGTGTAAGTCCTGACAGAGGGGCTGTTACAGTTCAGACTTTGGTGAGATTGGTCTCTGTTGTATAATGTTTCTGGCGCCCATGATGTGTTGTCCTGTGCTGTCCCTCTCCCGTTCCCATGCACCCTCCCATGAGCTGACCGGTCGCTGACCTGTGTGGCTGGTGGCACAGCAGTGAACCCTGGTTCAAAACGTTGCCAAGTTCACAGTGGCTGAGCGTCCATCAGATAACGACCTCGTCAGAGCTACGGGGCCCTGTTGTGGACATAATTAGGCCAGGCTGTTTGTGTCCCATTCATTTTCTGCCACATAACTTCACCCCATTCTGTTTGTCAATGAAGGCGGCCGGTTTGAGGCTGGACATGCCTGCTGACCTCACCACTGACCACTGCACTGACCCCACTAATGACGTGTTGATGTTAAGTAAGGAGCTCTAGACTCAGATAAAAGCTTGTGTGTGCTACCATTACTGCTACTAAGGCAGTGGAGCTAATGCTGCAGTTGGCCATCTATCCTCAGAGAATTACCTTCTCTGGAGAAGCCAACCCTGGGCTCACCAGCTCCACTTTCACACCAGATCTTTGGGAATATGTTTCATCACAAGATTATGTTCCACTTCATTCTTATCCTTCCTATCTAAGCCAAATGTGTATTACAGCAGCCTAATTATACCTATTGTTAAATTGTGTAAATACAAAATCAGAACACATTTGGTGTCAGCATTCAGACCTGAGTTCACAAAGACAAACACACAAAATAGTTATTCGTCTTCTAGTTTAGTTTAGTTTACTTTTTACATCTGTACAACAGCTACAACTCAAATAAACATGATCCTATATACAGACTCCTTATAGCGGAGAAAGTGCTGTCTCCTTCCATTAACGCTCCGTCCATGTCACAGTTCACAGGGCATCAAGCTTCAATAACAACATTTAAAGAATAATCATTTCTCTGTCTACTTACAGAAGCCTACACTTGTACTAGGCGGGCAGAGAGGTTAGTCTTTCTATCTAAAACTGCAGCAGTTAATCGTTACAGATGGCGAACATTACAAATGATACATCTGCATTTTAAATACAGCTTATTTATAACACTACTTCATTTGATACACAGATAACAGCACTGGTAAGAATCCGTAACACATTCAGAGAGAGTCTTATTGTGTGAAAAGTCAAGTGCAAGTTCCATCGAGGGGGTTGTGGAGGAGCTCAGACCGTCAACAAGTCCACACCGTCGTCATGGTAACTACTGGTCATACTCCGCAGACGCATAGCTATGTCGATAACAGTGGTTAAAATAAAAGGCACAGTTTTGGAACATGAGGCGCTACAGCGAGCAGTTACATAGTTGGAATAGTTTGAAGAATGGGTTGTGTTTGAAGTGGTCTGCAGTCTGTTATCTGGGAAACCATGTCAAGGGTCAAGTCGAGTCTTCATAATGTAAGCCAGTGCAGCACTCACTCTAATCTGTTAATAAGTTAAATGCATTTACATAGAACAGTACTTAAAGGCTTGAGGAGTGGGCTCGCCATATAAGTGTTCTGTCACTTTGCTCCATGAGGAACCAGGTCTGGTGGAGGATACACAAGGAACGTGTAGAGATCCTCCAGTCAGAGACCAGCTTTGTGTCCAACTGAGTTCGAAGAGCAGTGGGACTGGTTCATGTCATGTAGGTACAGTGCAGAGAAGACAGACCTGCCACGCTGAGGGAGTGATCAGAGAACTTCAATGGAACATCAAGATCCCTAAAGAACAAGCAGATGTCCACCAATCACAGACCAACTTCGGGTCCAACTAAATGCAGTGGAACCGGTTCTGATGGAGAAGTAGGTGCTGAGCAGACAGACCACAATGTGAGGTGAACTAGCTCAGAGCATCAGCAAAATACAGGAACATGCTGATGTCCTCCAGTCACAGACCAATTTAGTGTCCAACTGAATTTGAAGAGCAGTGACACAGTGAACCCGCTAAGATCATCAACAAGAATGTGTAGATGTCCTCTATCACAAGTCACACATCAACTTCTTGACCATTTTGAGAACATGGGCCCAGTGTCTAAAGGGGGTGGTTGTATCTGAACTGGACGTGCAGTCCGTTGACCGGGTGCACGATTGGCACAGTCTGCATCTTGGGGAAGTCCTCCGTGGCTAGTGTCCATGAGGTAGTCCCGATCAGCTCCACCGCCAAAGTCTTTAGGATGATCTGAGCCAGTTCTTTGCCCACGCAGCTCCGCACGCCGCCTCCAAACGGGACATAGCTGAAGCGCGACGCCCGGCTCTCCTCGCGGTCCGGGCCAAAGCGGTCTGGGTCGAACTGTTCTGGATTCTGGAAGACGGCGGCGGTTTCATGCGTGTCGCGGATGCTGTACATGACGCTCCAGCCTTTGGGAATCTGGTAGCCCTGCGAGGACGGAGGGTTAGGGTTAATACACTAACTGGATTAGGAATGGGCGATGCAGCAAAAAATGAACTACAACTGTTTTTTCCTCATATTGTTCCTCAAATTTTTATTAGATTTTTTTTTTTTTCTTTTCAAAGATGAAAACACAAAATGATTTTCAGTACTGGATAACAGACTTTTAGCAACATCTAGCACAAAAATAGCCGAATTATTCCTCCAAAGTCCAGCCCTCTTGATTAAAAAAACTTAAGTATATCATTGACTATTAAATTAAATCACGACTGAACAATATGAGGAAAATAATCAGAACAAATATCACCCAGCCCGGTACCACTTAATGACCACTTATAATAACAACACTTTAGAGAGGGGGCATTACACTTCTATGGGGTATCAGTTGTTAACACATAACATATTTAGACCATGTTAGCTTTTATCGATTTGAAAATGCTATATTAACCAAAAACATTAAAATGTTTAATTAGTCTCAGTTTCGTTTTTGACACTTCCTTTGCTCCCCGCGCTAAGTCCTTTAGAGTGACATTACAACACAATCGCCGTGCATCCCGCTAATGAAACTACTTCACATCGCGTCAGGTTTGTGAAGTTGCTGTGTATAGTTTTGTATCAGGCTTTTGTATATTTAAGAATGTATATTTAAGCACGGGCGATGTAGGCTTGTGGGCTGAGCCTCGTACAAGAGGTGTGGTCTCGTACTATTAACCATAAAGAGAGTTCAAATAGGGCCCAGGGGAGATCCCAAGATTACTGAAACATGCTTGGATGACATATAAAACCTCTTCAGGCATGTTTTTGATGAGGGAACAACTGGAATCATAATGAACAGTTTTTGCAACAAGGATAATACAGATTTAGTTATTACCTAAATTAAAAGTGAGCCTTAAGGGTTTGGATTGGTGAATTAATTAAGTATTTACTCAGCCTAAATCATTCTTAATAAACTCTGTTCATTATGAATTAAGTCTTTGTTCAGGCTTTATAAAGGCTAATAAAAGTGTAGTCACCATAAAATGTTACCCCCAGTCCTAATCTAAAACGCTGAAGAAAAAACAGTGACTTACGTCCAGCTCAAATGTCTGCAGGGCCGTGCGGTACCCCCCGGACACTGGCGGCAGGTACCTCAGGACCTCTTTGACCACACAGTCCACGTAGCGCAGCTGGCTGAGCTTGTCCAGGCTCAAGGGGGGGATATGGGAGCGGGGGACCTCGGAGACCTCGGGCTGGGGCTGCTGACTCCCTCCGTTCAGAAGGTGGGTGCTCTCCGTCGCGTCCTCCGTCTCCGTGGTCACGTTGGCCGGACAGCTTCTTCGGTGGGCTTCGTACCCCAGCCCCTCAGCCTCCAGCTCGGCCCGGGCTCTCTCCACCACGGCCGGGTGACGGAGGAGCTGCAGGACCAGGGACGTGGAGGCGCTGGCTGTGGTGGAGTGGGCCGCGAAGATCAACTCCACCGCTGTCTCCTGACAAGATTAAGAATGGGGGAATTTAACACAACAAATCTGTATGCACCTGCATCTTTCTAATATTCTTACTAGATTCTTTTGCCACTAGATCTCACAAGATGAAATTGCCTCAAGATTGTGTTTACATTTGGCTTGAACCAAAAAAGGTGGGGCTGGTGAGTTACATCTCTTGGGCTGTAGTTCAAAAACGTTGTGCTACGATGACAGTTAAAATATCTCATAAAATAAATTTACATTGTAAATTTTTATTCTCATGAATCCAATCTTTTATCTCATCTCATCTCATGGGAAGTGAGTCTAAACCAATGGACTGCACCAAGTCTACACCCGATTTAACCTACAGCAAACAATCTAATGTAAAGCAGGAGTGACCTTGCCTGGCAGGTCCAGAATGATATCTCTGTGTTTTTATACTGAGGTATGCCTCTGTCACTCCCTCTGTTGGGCCTCGAGCCAGACTCAGACAGTCCTGTGCACTTAGATTTCAGTGACAGATATGAAACGAATTACCTCATTGGTCACCCATCATTTTGAACAAAATCAAACTTCTCTCAATTTAGTGCTTCGCTCATTGATTCCGCAGAAATCTGCATCTGTTTTTCAGTCCCCTGTGATATTTTTTTTTTCCTTTCGTTTAACTTCGAAGGCAGCCAAATTTGTTTTGATACAGACAAACCATTCATGTCCCTGATTGGCTAACCTGTCAATCATGGCCATCTGAACTCAGGAGATAACAACTGTGACCAGACTCACGTGTTTGTAAATTACTGTAGAAGTGTGTATTCTGAATCCCAGGCAAGGACTAGCCCGAATATGGAACTAAATCAGTCTAACCTAAAGCAAAACTAAATCAGGGCCTGAATTAAGTACCATAAGTAAGACCAGAACCAGGACTAAACCAAGTCTGACCTAGGACTAAACCATGACTCAATCAGGTCTTAACTGGAGCTAAACCAGGTCTAAAGTGTTAGCAGTACCTTGAGCTCCTGTATGCTGAGGTTCTGGCCGTGCTCCTTGGCGCTGGAG
Organism: Periophthalmodon schlosseri; assembly: GCA_000787095.1. Classification (NCBI taxonomy): domain Eukaryota; kingdom Metazoa; phylum Chordata; class Actinopteri; order Gobiiformes; family Gobiidae; genus Periophthalmodon; species Periophthalmodon schlosseri. Next base: position 5,474 of record KN484170.1, on the reverse strand, counting down.
AGCATGTAGTCAAAAGCATCATTGTACTCCTCCTCTGTCTGCGGACGCTCCATCTTTTCCTCGATGATCTTCTCCATGTTGGCGTGGAGGATCTCTCTGGCCTTTATGCCCTGGACAAATTATAAGTTCATGTTGATGGACACCTGTAGCTTGGACTCCACCACCAATGCAAAGATCAGAAGTTCAATCTCTATAGAGCTCCAAGAGATGGTGTCTCCAAACTGGTTGGGATGCTTTTTTGCTTTGATTTTGGGGAGTTTTACTTGTGGAATGATTTAACTATTGTCCCATAATGACAGAGAGAGTAGTTTGAAGAGAAACTACCCAAAACACTTTGTGTATAATTGAGTAGAAATACTGATAGAAAAATAAAAGATTAAAATAATGATTTTTGGGCGTCTACTACATTGACATGAGCAATTTAACCTGCTGACTATGTACAACCTTTTACACCTTGTTCACAAAACGAAGTTGAGCGCCCTCTGGTGGAAGGCTGTCTGACAGAAACCGTAGTGGGACAGGGGTGAGAGGTGATAGAGTGGCAGTCTTATAACCAAATGGTTGGCAGGTTGATCCCAGCTCTGATTAGAGCACACTGCTGCTGTGTGCTTGAGCAAGACGCCTTGTCTATGTACGAATATGGTTAGCGTTGGCAGCCATGTGTTTGTCAGTCAGTGCCAGGGCAGGGGTGGCTACAGTACTTGCTTATCACCACCGAGAATGGGGAGTGAATGAATAATTCAAGATAAGGTGACTTTAATGCCCATAAAGTGCTATGCAAAGCATTCCTGTCCTTATATGATGTTTGTTTATGGTTTGACAGATCTAAATTAAGCAGTGTGCCATCTAGTGGAGCACATCTCAGAGGCGTACCTTGCGCAGGCCGCTGAGAGGCGCGTCTATCGGCAGAGAGAACAGGTTGTTCATGAGCTGCTCAAAGGTCTGTGCCAGGTACAGTATCCTGTCCTCCTCCAGCTGCAGCCCCAGCAGCACTCGGATGGCGATCCGGAACGTCAGAGCTTTCGCGGCGCTGTACACGTCCACAGGGCCCTCCTCACTGCACCACTTATGCAGCTCCAGCTTCACCACAGCCTGCAGCCGAGGCAGGTACGACTCCAGAGCCCCGCGGCTGAACACCTTTGCCAGGATCTGAGGAGAGAACAGAGTCCTTTTAGGAGACTAACATTCACCTATTGCAGAAATACCAGTTGTGTAGTGGGTTAAATATCTTTATAACAAAAGTTTAAAGATGATGTATTATGCTTTTTTACTATTAAATATGCGTAGATCATTATTTTGCACTTTGTTCAATATAATCCTCAATATTGATCTAACACAGTTTAATAATTGTAACAGGTCCATTGACTTCCTGTTCAGAGTTGCAGAACGGAGAAACCCTGCCTCTTCATAGTGGCGTTTCACTGTACTAAGTGTGTTTTTATTGTTGAATACATGTGACATTTTCAAACATGTATAACCCTGAGGCAGATTTTTTTTTACATAGATATAAGAACAGAGCAGTGGGTGGGGGTAGGGGGTAGGTGAAAACAGGCATTTTCTGAGCACTCGAGCCTCAAATGCAGGACAATACAGGATTGCTCAAACATGCAGGAATTGGAATACAAACTAAAGTCGAGGAACATCATAACATTGTTTTGTCTTTAAGTGAATGCATCTGAAACGTTTACTATTGAAGCAGTGAGGGTCGCATGTGGTCGGCTTCGGTCATAAAAGACGGGAGGCCGGAGGGACAGGAGAGGCGGGACAAATGGAGCAAATACAGAGGGAAAGAACCATAAAACAAGCGCTCCTACAAACGAGCCAGACACTGATGAGACCTGATAACATCACTGCAGCACTCACACGGAACTGTGTGGATTTAACAAGAGGACCTTTATTTAGAGACAACAGTCTGATTTTGTTCTGTAGTTTACATTAAAGTGTATTACAAGTTTCTCATCATGAAATGTTTTTTGTAAAAATAAGGCATTTCATGTGAAAAAATGGCCATATATATCTGAATAATGGATTAAGCCAGTTTTACATTTCTTGTGTTTCTTTTATTGACAATTAGATTTAAAAAATATATATTCATAGGAGATTTTGGAGATCTAGTATTGGGCTAAACTATCTTACTAAAAATTGGCATGACAATTAATTGTGTTTATTTAGTTAGTTAGTTATTTAGTTAGTTAAAACTTTCATTATTTTGTCTTAGAACTGGATAATAATTCCCTTTCAATTGGTCAAGTCCAAGATTGTAAAGTCTGGTGTGTGTAGGAGCCACTTTAAGAGGAGAGCTTTATGCATTTTGAGAAAAGGGCCTGTGAAGATACAGAGTCCTCTTTAAACCTATAGCTGCAGGTTGGTTAAATGAAATAAAAACTTCACTGTTGATTTTATTGAGAAAATTGTAATGTTGATTTGTTTACAAACTAAATATTTGTTCACGGTTTTATTCAAGGTTTACATTTTTTTTTTTTTAAGTTTTATAGTGACAACTGAGATGACATTTCTTTATCTTTATCTATGTGTGGAAATATTTCAGACAAGTGCAGGTTCATGGATTCTCTAGAAATAGCATCATTTGCACAATTTTTTGTTTCATGAAATACAAAATGAAACGTGTGCTACATTCAAAAACTCAAAAACTCACTCATACAAACGCATACACTTAAGTATGAATAGTTCAATAGTTCTGTACAGTTTAGTTTATTGTAAATGAACGCTGCTCGTACCTTTCTCTTCCGCTTGTGCAACTCTCCGATGGAGTTAACGAGCGTGTTGGGCCCCAGGATGATGCGCGTGCTCTGGGGCCACTGCGTGCACACGAGGCTGTGCTCTCCCAGGAGGATCTTCCGAATGTTCTCCGCTCCTGTCACTCGGATCACCGGCTTCCCTAAAAGATGCGTCTTAAACACGTTCCCATGGCGCTCTCTGCGGGAGATGTGGAAGTTGGACCCCTGCGGAGCGAATATGATTACACTTTAGGATTTAACAGTTTCAAACCGCTCTAAAAGTGTCTGGTGGAGATAGGCTTTAGCTACAGTGAAAAAAACGGATCATTGTGTGTAGGATTAAAAGACTCTAGTGAAATGCACTTGATTGAATTCAATGAAAAGTGGAGAAATCCCACGCGCCGTATGCACGGAGCATCAGACGCATCTGCGCGTGGAGCTGGAGCGAGAGCCGGACAGAGCGCGTGGAAAACGCCTGATTTTGTGCCGCGAGAGTCATAGATGTTCACAGCAAGTCCACACATGTCACTCTGCACCGCTTCAGAACTGTCTCCAAAACTCACGTACGCACGACGTGAATGCGAACACCGCATTACACAGAACATGATTTTTAACATTGTCTTCAGATAAACAAAAGTGTCCACACTCACCTGGAAGAGCCAGTGGAAGGTCTCCCCCACTAGTGGCCAACCCATGGAACCTTTGGGCAGCGGCAGACTACTGTCCTTGTCCCGGGTCAGGCTCCAGCGTAGGCTCCACAGTGACCGGGTCACGGCCAGCAGGAGCACCGCGGATAGCAGAGATGTGAGCGCAGTGACCAGCGCCGACAGCACCCCGAACTGGAACATCTTCCCACCATCCACCTGCGAGCGTGCGTAAAGCGTGCGTAAGCCCCTGTGTCTGACTCGGTACAATCTCGCTGGTTCCTCTCTCGTCTTTCTGTTTGAGCAAAACACACAATCACCAAAACATTCACCACGGAGCGCGCTTATCCCGGTCAGCTCTCAGCCCTGCGCACGCATCAGCGATCTCCCGTTCCACGTGAAACTTTCAGTTACTATAGCTCTAAAGCACGTTCGTGCCCGTATGATCGTACAGCTTCTGTTGAGGAGTGAGGTGGAAACGTTCCCGGAGGCACCGGGAGCATCCCGCGTGAGCGCGGCTCGTGTGTATCCAAATGAGCCGAGCCAGAGGAACTCCCCTAATTCCTGCGCGCGCCGGAGCTGTCAACTATTCCAAATAGTTTTAGGGTTTACATGCGCCGGCTTGTCTCTGATGCGCCTTTGTGAGTACAGTTCAGGGCCCGCGCCCCCGGGTCTTGCTTTATGGAGCAGTGCAATAAATCAGCTCCACGGCGGAGAAGACAGAGACATTTACATACAGTGGACTGAGGTGCGAGCGGAGACACTCCCGGTGCATCAGTGCGTTCACACACACCACACAGCCCCGCACTGTGCATCCCATGTCCGGCACTCACCTGTGATCAGTGACTGTCCGGTCCGGAGCAAGGGAAGCTCCTCGTGCAGTCTGCAGAGACTGGTTCTGTTCCTCCTTTCTGCGCCCCGCACCGGTTTTATACTAAAGTCCGCGGCCCATGATCCACCTTCGGGATGACGTGGTAAATATGTTAAAGAGGCGCAGCAGCAATCCAAAAGGAAAAGCGCGCAGAGAGACAGACGCAGCGGTGCGCTCCGAGCCGCTCTGGTCTCACTGAGCTCTGTGTGGTGTGTGCGTAAAGTGTGCGCGAGGGAGCGTGGGAGCACGCGCGCAGGTAGCCAATCAGCCGCGGCCTCGTGAGGAACAGGAGTTTGACTTGGGAGCCTCAGCACCGGTGTGTGCAGCAGAGGAGAACGGCGCAGCCTGGAGTTTGCGCGGCTGCCGTGCCTCGTGTGCACGCGGCACACGGGGAGGAAAAGAGCTTTGGTTTTGGTGTGACTTAAAGATTATTGCAGAGGTCACGCGGGGCAAGAGAGAAATCTGCCCGCAGCTGCATACTTAGCCAAGGCTATTATACATAAATGTAAACATTTAGAGGTAAAAACCTTCTGTTGCGCACGTGTATTTTACGCTTTTATTAAGTTTTAATAATGAGGACACATTATCAAATAAAGGCTTATGGTATTTTTAATGCTCCCGTGCCGGTCTATCCCTCGCGGCCTGCTCTCTCCGTGACTGGCCGGCACAGGACAGTGTTCTCTCGGCCGCCGCTGCTGCTCCAGGCCCCCCCGGGGC
>JACM01021002.1:0-10228 GCA_000787095.1 Periophthalmodon schlosseri | reverse complement strand
ACTACTACCATCATCACTACTACTACTGCTACGGCAGCCATGTTTTTTTAAGCTGAAACTGATGACAACAGCCCCCATCACCCCATTATAGACAGTTATAGAGTGTTTGTTGACTCTGTGACGTCATGAGTGAAATATAGTAAATACCTGGACGACTGAGGATTACACAGATATGAGTGAAATAGTTGTTGCATAATTTGGTTGGACACTGGCTGCAGACGGATCACATACCAGGGCAGAGATGAACGAGCTGATTACATTTGGCTGTAGCTGTCCCACTAAAAGCACCGAGTCCAGCCTCTCTCTGTGTTTTATGGGGATTCTTTTTCCGGAGATAGAATCTGAGGAGGAGATGTTCCCCTTTGCTACGTTAAAGGCAGTTTAATCCTCTGTCAGCTCTGTCATACGAGGCTGTTGTCTTCACCTAAACTCCCGTCAGCTCCTGATGTAATCGCAAATGTTCAAGTAGAAGCAGAAGTCCTTTTAATAACTGCTACTCTAGACGGTTGTTTGTGGTTCAAGTGTTATCAGTGGAATGTGAATTCAGTAGTGGAAAAAGTACTGACAGTTTGTACCCAGACAGAAACATGGTTAATAATGTGCTCAATTACTATTACAAGTACTGCTACCAATATTTTAACCAAAATACTACGTATGTTACAGCATAGATAACATACATAATATTTTACATTCATCTTCATGCTAACCGCTGCGTTCCAAATAGGAAGTGATCATGGGCGCACTTCCAGCTCCATTGACTGCTGCTGTCAGACTCGTCATTTTAGTGTAAAATGTTCGTATTAAGCCGCTCTACATGAACCTGGGGTTTTTATTGTGTCTGTAAATCAAGATATGAACATTAACACAAGGCAAGGCAAGTTTATTTGTACAGCACAATTCATACACAAGGTAATTCAAAGAGCTTTACAGAATAAGAAAGACATTAAAATCACAACAAATCAAAACATAAATAATCACAAATAATCATCATAAAATGAATATTAAAAGAGAAGAGGCAGAATAAAACCCTTTCAGTCACATGCAGCTAAACAGAACTGTTTGGAGCCTGGATTTAAACATTGTCAAAGTCAGAAAAATCAGGCGCTTTCTTTCCTCGATGTCGCTCCCGCTAGCGTTAGGAACAGGTCTGGTTGACAGCGTTGCTAAGCACCCGTTCTACCCAGACACAGGGAGAACACGCAAACGCCACCCACAGGGAGAACATGCAAACTCCACCCACCCACAGGGAGAACATGCAAACTCCACCCAGACACAGGGAGAACATGCAAACTCCACCCACAAGGAGAACATGCAAACTCCATCCAGACACAGGGAGAACATGGAAACTCCAAGCGGACACAGAGAGAGCATTCAAATTCCACTGTTTGGAGCCTGGATTTAAACATTGTCAAAGTCAGAAAAATCAGGCGCTTTCTTTCCTCGATGTCGCTCCCGCTAGCGTTAGGAACAGGTCTGGTTGACAGCGTTGCTAAGCACCCGTTCTACCCAGACACAGGGAGAACATGCAAACTCCACCCACAAGGAGAACATGCAAACTCCACCCACAAGGAGAACATGCAAACTCCACCCACAAGGAGAACATGCAAACTCCACCCACAAGGAGAACATGCAAACTCCACCCACAAGGAGAACATGCAAACTCCACCCACAAGGAGAACATGCAAACTCCACCCACAAGGAGAACATGCAAACTCCACCCACAAGGAGAACATGCAAACTCCACCCACAAGGAGAACATGCAAACTCCACCCACAAGGAGAACATGCAAACTCCACCCACAAGGAGAACATGCAAACTCCACCCACAAGGAGAACATGCAAACTCCACCCACAAGGAGAACATGCAAACTCCACCCACAAGGAGAACATGCAAACTCCATCCAGACACAGGGAGAACACGCAAACGCCACCCACAGGGAGAACATGCAACCTCCACCTAAACACTGGAAGAACTTTCAAACTCCACCCAGACACAGGGAGAACACGCAAACTCCACCCAGACACAGGGAGAACATGCAAACTCCACCCAGACACAGGGAGAACATGCAAACTCCACCCACAGGGAGAACATGCAACCTCCACCTTGACACAGGAAGAACATGCAACCTCCACCTACACTCTGGAAGAACATGCAACCTCCACCTAGACAGAGGAAGAACATGCACACTCCACCCAGACACAGGGAGAACATTCAAACTCCAACCAGGGGAGAACATGCAAACTCCACCTAGACACAAAGAGAACATGCAAACCACACAGACATAGGGAGAACGTGCAAACTCCACACAGATACAGGAAGAACATGCAGCTTGCCTGGGGATCCATCTCCAGACCTCAATCTAGACTTGGTCAGGATGATCTTAGCTGGAGGATTTGACTGATTGTGCATGCTTTGGGTTGATGGGGGAAAGCGGAGTTTCCAGAAGGAACAGAGAGAACATGCAAACTCCACACAGACAGAGAAAACATGCAAACTCCACGCAGACACAGGAAAAACATGCAAATGCACAGAAAAACCCGGCTGCAGAGGAATCCACCCCAGAACCTTCTTGCTGTGAGGTTCTATCTACTCAGCCATTTTGAATTGACGTTTGTGAATCCTGATGACAGGATTCGTTTTTAGAATTCAGCACTACTTCATGCTGTCCCTGATACTCGTAAGTCCCCATCTCCCCTGTGCAGTCCCTGATGCTCGTAAGTCCCCGTCTCCCCTGTGCAGTCCCTGATACTCGTAAGTCCCCGTCCCCGCTGTGCAGTCCCTGATACTCGTAAGTCCCCGTCCCAGCTGTGCAGTCCCTGATGCTCGTAAGTCCCCGTCTCCCCTGTGCAGCTCCTGATGCTCCTAAGTCCCCATCTCCCCTGTGCAGTCCCTGATGCTCGTAAGTCCCTGTCTCCCCTGTGCAGCTCCAGATACTTGTAAGTCCCCATCTCCCCTGTGCAGTCCCTGATACTCATAAGTCCTCGTCTCCGTTGTGCAGTCCCTGATACTCCTAAGTCCTCGTCTCCCCTGTGCAGTCCCTGATACTCGTAAGTCCTCGTCTCCCCTGTGCAGTCCCTGATACTCGTAAGTCCCCGTCCCAGCTGTGCAGTCCCTGACACTCGTGAGTCCCCGTCCCAGCTGTGCAGTCTCTGATACTCGTAAGTCCCCGTCTCCCCTGTGCAGTCCCTGATACTCCTAAGTCCCTGTGTTTCCTATGGCCCGTGCAGTCCGGCCCCCGGGTGCACGTGAGCGGTAACTGTAGCTCTCTCTCTCCTACAGTGTGTTGTTTTTGGCTCGGCTCGGCTCTGTTCATTTCCTTTTGTCTTCTGGAGCTCCACCGCTGCCAATACTTAGTGAAATATGCACCCGGAGCTGCTCTATCTCCCACACACTCTCACACGCTGCGGCGGGCACTTCACAGGCCCCGAGATCTGCTGCCATCCATCAGACTGGACTTTTCGCTCTGAGACATCACGCAGACACAGGTTTTGAACAGACTCTACCATTTTTTTTTTTTTTTTTTTCAGGGTCAAACCATTTGGGTGATATAAGGGGTGGTGTTGGTCCGTTGTGGCTGGTATTTGGCTCAAGTTTCTCAGATGTTTATACTATTATTCGTTAAACTCTCGATTTCTCGTTTTCAGTTTGTGTTTGGCAGTAACTACGTAAAAAGTAACGGATCGTCTCTAACGAGTCTAGGGCTGTCGAATGTATCGAAAATCAGATGCTAATCGATACTAAAACTAGTATCGAAACTAGATACTCGTTTGAGCAGGTATCGATACTAAAAAAGTCCTGTTCACGGGACGGGTTCAGAAATGAACCTCTCTCTCCCTTCTCTCTTTCTCTCCCCCCTCTCTCTCTCTTTTCCTCATCTCTCCTCTCTCTCTCTCATTTTCTCGTTCTCTCTCTCTGTCTTTGTCCTCTCTCTCCCTTCACTCTCTCTTTTTCTCTCTCGTCATCCTTTCTCCTTCTCTCTTTGTGTGATTTCCTTCTCTCTCCCTTCCCTTCTCTCTCTTTGCCTTTGTCCCCTCTCTCTCCCTTCACTCTCTTTCTTTCTTTCTCTCTCTCTCTCTTGTCATCCTCTCTCCTTTTCTCCTTCTCTCTCTCTCTCTCTCTCTCTCTCTCTCTGTCCCCATCTTCGTCTTCTCTCTCCCTTCTTCCTCTCTCTTTGTCTTTGCTCCCTTCTTTTCCTTCTCTCCCTCTCTCTCTCTTTCTCCCTCCTCTCTCTCTTCCTCCTCTCTCCCTTTCTTTCTCTCTCTTTGTTTCCTCTCTCTCTCCTTTAGTTCTGTTTCCTGTAGTGTCGTCAAAAGTATCGAAACCAGATACTAATCGATATTAAAACAAGTATCGAAACCAGAGACTCATTTGAACAAGAATCGATACTAAAAAAGTCCCATTGACAGAAACGCCCATGAACCACTGAGCACTGTTCCCTCTCCTTTCTCTTTCCTCTCTTCCCCTCCTCTCTCTCTTTTCTCTCTCTGCATTCCTTTAACCTCTTTCTTTCCTCCCCCTCTCCTCTTCCTCCCTCCTCTCTCTTTCTCCCCATTCTTTTACCTCCTTCCTCTCCCGCTAATCTTCCCCTTTCTTTCTCTCTCTCCTCCATCTGTCTCTTCTCTCTCTCCTCTCTCGCTCCCTCTCTCACTCCTTCTCTCTCTTCCCCCCTCTTCCCATCTCTCCATAACTTATCTCCCTCTTTCTCCTCCTCTCTTCTTTCTTTCCTCTGCTTTCATCTTTTATCTTCTCTCTCTCCTCTCTGTCTCTCTCTCTTCTCTTTCTCTTCTTTGCCCCCTCCTCTCTCTCTTTTCTCTCCCTACCCTCCTTTACCCTCTTTCTTTCCTCCCCCCTCCTCATCTTCCCTCTGTTCCTCCTCTTTCCCCTACCCTTCCTCCCTCCTCTCTCTTTCTTCCCACTGTTTTACCTCCTTCCTCTCCCACTATACCTCCCCTTTCTCTCTCTCCTCCTCCCTCCCTCTCTCTCATCTCCTCTTTCCTCTCTTCATACCTCTCTCTCACTCTCTCCATTCCTTTACCGTCTCTCCTCCTTCCTCTCTTTCACCCCCTCCTCCCTCTCCTCCTCCTCTTCTTCTGAGACGACCACATGGGAATAGTTTTGTTAGTGGGTTTATAATTAGTACAGATTTATTTCAGATTGATTTGTTTCTGAAAAATAAAGATATTTCAATCCAACTGATTTTAAAGAGCGGGTATTACGGAAAACTGACTTTTTGTAGCTTTCTCCCATTTTCTAAAGTTGTTCCCTCATCAAAAACACGTCTGAAGAGGTTTTAAATGTCATCCGTGCATGTTTGAGTAATCTAGCGATCTCTCCCGGGCCCTATTCAAACCCTCCTTACGTTTAGCTGTAAGATTCTGTCCAAGGCTCCGCCCACAAGTCTACGTCACCAACGCTCCCACGCGACAATTCTCCATAAATCTACAAAAACATGATACAAAACAACACACTACAGCTTCACAAACCTGGTGTGATGTGCAGTAGTTTCATTAACGCTGATTGTAATGTGATAGCGCTGTGAAGGGGGCGGGGCTTTGGACTCAGAGCGGCAAAAACCAAAGTGAAACTTATAAAACATGTTAATACGTTGTTTTGGACGAATATAGAATTTTCAAAACAATAAAAGGAAACATGGAGATCTAAATATGTGATGTGTTACAGTTAATACCCCATAGAAGTAAAATACCTCCTCTTTAACTAGAACATCTGACTAAAATAACCCTGATTCAAACTGAAGCTGTTTCTGAACCCTTTGGAGCACAAACAAATGCCTGGGCTCTTTGTGAAGCTGATACGTTTTGATCTTCTGTCATTGTAACTGAGGACCAGCTCTGCCCAGTGGAACATCATCTGAGGACCAGCTCTACAGAGGAACATCATCTGAGGACCAGCTTTGCCCAGAGGAACATCATCTGAGGACCAGCTCTGCCCAGAGGAACATCATCTGAGCACCAGCTCTACAGAGGAACATCATCTGAGGACCAGCTCTGCCCAGAGGACCATCATCTAAGGACCAGCTCTGCAGAGGAACATCATCTGAGGACCAGTTCTACAGAGGAACATCATCTGAGGACCAGCTCTGCCCAGAGGAACATCATCTGAGGACCAGCTCTACAGAGGAACATCATCTGAGGATCAGCTCTGCCCAGAGGAACATCATCTGAAATCCCGCCTGGATGTTTTTGTAAATATAAACAGGAGTAAAGCTGTCGTTGAGAGGTGTGGACTCAGATGGGGCGTTTATTGAGTTTCGACAATTGCTCCTTCACAGCTGAAGCCAAAAACACTAAACATGACATTTGGTCACTTGAAATAAACTTTTAAAAATCCAGATGGAATTCATATAAAAGTCCCATTAAAATTTTGTGAATTTTTGTTTGAGTTTGGAGTAAAAACTGACCGTGATTCACTCCAGAGTGGTGGATTTGACTGAAAAGAACTGGGTCACGACTTTCTTTTCATATTTCACACAAGAGCTTGATATTTTGGGTAATAAAATAAAATAAATACAGAAAAAATTCAAACGTCCCTGGAGAGATACGCTACCAGTCAAAGGTTTGGACACACCCTCTCATTCAGTTGTTATGTTTACTACTTTTCACATTTTATATACTGTATTTTCTGGACTATAAGTTGCACTTTTTTTCATAGTTTGTCCGGGGGTGCGACTTATACTCAGATGCAACTTATATGCGAAATTATTAAAATATATAATTTCACATCTTTGTTATTGTCACACTGAAACCACACGAGGGCGCTCTAGGCTTGTACTACGTGGCGCTTCATCTACCTCCGGAGTGGGCGGAGTTGTTCAGAAGCGACACCGAGGATGAAGAATTCAATGGATTTAGTGATTTGGAGTGAGATTGAGAGTAAACTTGTTATCTTGTTTTTTATGCTTTAGTCTGATTAACTGTTAATATCTTACGTTAACACACCAGACACGTGTTCAGTTCGTTGTCTGTGCTTCATGTAGCTGAATAAATATAAATGTGTTACTTTAGCGTGATGTGCTGATATTCAGCCTGTTGTTCTCTATTTTATTGTTATTATTATAACTTGCCTTTAGAGCTAAAATGTCTGTTCTTGGTCTCGGATTTTGTAAAATAAATTTCCCCAAAAAACGCGACTTATAGTCCAGTGCAACTTATATATGTTTTTTCTTCATCATTATGCATTTTTTGGCTGGTGCGACTTATACTCCAGAGCGACTTATAGTCCGGAAAATACGGTACATACAGAAGACATCAAATATATGAAGTAAGATACATGGAATTATGCAGTAAAGTAACTCAACTAAATAATTTTCGTGTTTTATATTCAAATCCTCAGAGTGTCCTCCCTTGAAATGGTTTTCACTTTATAGCTGAGCCGCGTCAGGGTCAAGACAAGACGAAAGTGCAAACCAAGGTCCAAAGCAAAGACTAAAAGCTATACTTTAAAACAAGTTTGGAGATATTTTGAGTGTATTTTTGTTTACTACACTCCATATAACTGTTAGTGTCCATCTGAATGTAAAGAGGTTCAAAATGCACGTTCTCGCTCTCTTCTCATTGGCTGTATCTAATCTTCACTCTAATTTCCATTACCTCCAGTCTGTGAACACTTTGAATACTTTTACTTCAAAGTACACCCGGGTACTTCTAAACCACCAATCCACGTAACCGCTGCACGACCGGCTCGTACTGCGGCGGTTTGCTTCTGTATCTGTGTGTTTCTTTAGCCTTTGGGCAGAGTACGCAGTATTTTTGGCCGCTCACTTATCTCTGTCCACGTGTGATTTACGCCGAGCCGCTCCGATCTGACCATTTTGGGCTTGGAAAACATTCCCACTGGGTTTTCCCAACAGGAGTCGCTGAACCGAGTCAATGGCCACTCGGCAGCTCAGATAGAGGGATAAATACCACCAATGAACAGACCAGGGAGGGGATGGAGCGTGTTTGTGAGGAGGAATAGTGGAGTAACTTTAATATGGTTCTCTGGAGTCAGGTTTATTCTGTTGCTGCAATGCGACGATGTTGAAATGATCCATGGTTATTGCAACAACAACAAAAAAACAGCGAAACAAACAACTTCACCACGGAGACGGTGACAGACAGACATTTTGAAATCTACCTTCTTCTGACCCACCCATGTTTACTTCTGACTGCTACTAACCCACAGTCCCAGTGTGATTCGAATTTCACTGTGGAACTCGGAACTGGTCTTTTCGAGCTAACGTGCTAGCCGCCGCGTTCCAAATAGGAAGCGAGCGTGGGCGCGCGTGTCCGGCTCCGTCGAATCTGGCTCCGATTCACTTTCTATTGAAAAACCGCGTCCCCTCTCTCTGTACCTGCTGCTGTCAGACTTGTCATTTTGGTCTTAAATGTTCGTATTAACCCTCTACATGATCCTGGCGTTTTTATTTCGCTACTGTGTCTGTAAATCAACATATGAACATTAAAAACGGACAAATCAGGCTTCTTTCCTTGAGGTCTCTCCCGCCACCTACATTCGTTACAGTCTGGGCAGTTGGCGGAACTTGAGACATTTGCCCAATACACTGACGGTGGTTTGATTCCCATTACCAACAATACATAATGTTGCTGTGTCATTTGGCAAGGCACCCATCTCATCTTTATAAATGTGTTAGAGTGATTTCTAAGGTTTGCAATTTTCTTTATAGTTTCTTTAAAGGTCCATATTACGTTATTTTCTGATCTGTTCTAATGCTGTTTCCTCATCACAAACAGACCTGGAGTTGTGTTTTGTTTCATTCACATGTTTAAAACACAAACCCTGCAGATTTTGGCTGAGTTCTTCTCTCTGTTCCACCTTGTGATGTCATGTGGTGATACAGGAAGTGCTCCGCTGTGTTTTTAAACTCCACACACCTTCACTAGAATCATTTGGACGATTTCACCCCTGGAATTTCCAATCTCTACGGAACTAAAGCTAAAATTAGCTGTTAACATGAAAGCTTCACGACCACTTCATGACATCACAAGGTCGAACAGAGCGTTTTGAGGTTTGGAGATATAGACAGCAGCGTTACAAAACAACTCCAGGTATGTTTTTGAGGAGGTAACAGCGTTATAACACGGCTAAAAGCTAAAAAGAGTCAGTTTTGTGTAATATAGGACCTTTGACGCTAAAATATGTGCGAGATAAACTTGACCTACAAACTATAGCAAGAGTTAGCAGCTGGCTATCGCTAACCCTTCCTATATTTCCGATGAGTCTTCTCCCGACGCTAACACAACGCGCCTTCGCATGCCTGACTTTCGGACGTCATTGTTTATTAGGTTAGCATTTGTACCGCGCAGCTCACGATCACAATCAAATATATGAGCAGCAAAAGCATTTATTATTCTCCGAGCGCGGTGAGTAAGCCCTGATTTTCTGCAACATTTCACAGTTATGACTAATTCCAATAAAACTGGGAAGACCCAAACAATGTAATGTGTTCTTGATCCACTTAAGAGAGCCAGTCCTGCCCCTCCCAAACCTGCTACTATCCAAGTTCTGATCTCAGCCTACATCCAAGGGAAATGTGTGAACGGCCGGCCAAAAAGTGAGGGAACAGCCCAGGAATGAGAAAGAGAGAGAAAAAAAAAAACGAACTAACGCTGGAGGAGAGTGGCCTTTTGAAGTTTTCCAAGACAAAAGTTTTGATTCAAAGCTCCCACATCTGCAGACGGCGAACCCGGTAATGCGAGCTACACGTTTGCGAGGGAGGGCGGGGTCGACAGGGGCTGTAATTAGTAAATAGTAAATTAAAAAGGGGGCGTTCTGCAAAATCGACTTTTTGGAGCTTTCTCCCGTGTTATAATGTTGTTTCCCTCATCAAAAACACGCCTGAAGAGGTTTTAGATGTAATCCATGCATGTTTGAGTAATCTAGCGATCTCTCCCGGGCCGTGTTTGGACCCTCAACTTATAAACTTATAAAACATGTTAATACGTTGTTTTTGGGCGAATTTGGCATTTTCAAAACAATAAAAGGAAACATGGAGATCGAAATATGTGATGTGTTACAGTTAATACCCCATAGAAGTAAAACACCCTCTTTAATACCCCATAGACCTAAAATATCCCTCTTTAATACCCCATAAAAGTAAAATACCCTCTTTAATACCCCATAGAAGTAAAATACCCTCTTTAATACCCCACAGAAGTCAAATACCCTCTCTTTACTACCCTATAACAGTAAAATACCCTCTTTAATACCC
>KN484169.1:0-11593 GCA_000787095.1 Periophthalmodon schlosseri | reverse complement strand
CCCTCTCTACCTCCCCCCTCCCCTCTCTCAATCTCTCCCCTTTAACAAGTCCAGCTCGACTCTTGACCTCTGAAGGGCATCACAGACGTCGCAGTGTTTTCCTCATCACTGTCTAAACCTCCCACGGCAAAGCGCAGCCAAGTCCAGCTCGACTCTTGACCTCTGAAGGGCATCACAGACGTCGCAGTGTTTTCCTCATCACTGTCTAAACCTCCCATGGCAAAGTATCGATAACTGGAAAACTCAACAATGCGCAGATTTTAAATGACGTTTTACAGGTTACGGATTTATTCTGCAATAATTTGATAACGGTGAGTTTAACTGATTCATTACGGCGCCTAAAGCAAATGAAAAACAAATCCTGCTCTCTTTTTCCCCTTTTTCCTTTTTACACAATAAAACAAAAAAATCGTGACTGAGATTCAGGTCACAGTGACGTACACACTTAAAGATGCGCTACGCAACTTTATTGGTGGAGGATCCGCCACCTTCTCTCCATGGAGATGTTATCGTTTCCCCAGAATGCTCCTCATTATGGCATTAAACTTGTGTATTTCCACGAAGATAAACGGGTGACGCCACTAGGCCAAATTACAGGTCAAAATCTACGGAAAAGTGACCCTGCTTCCAGTAAGGATGCGTTTTTTTCTCCAAATGATTTCTCTAGCTATAAAAACACCTGATTGTACATGTTTTGGTTGGTTGGTTTGTTGGTTTGATGGTTGGTTTGTTGGTTTGTTTGTTTGTTGTTGAGGTAGCGGAAACTGGAGCGCTCAGAAGAAACCTACGCAAGCCCAGGGAGAACACGCAAACTCCGCACGGAAAGGCCCCGCGTCGCCCCAGAATCAAACCCAAGACCTTCTTGCCGTGAGACGAGAGCGCGAACCGCTGCGCCGCCGTTTCATTTAATGCCATACTGCGGAACATTACAGGCAAAGCAATAAAATCTCCAAATTCCCACCAGAAAAGTGACATAGTGCACATTTAAAACACACATGGCATTTACTTTTGAAGAAAAAAAATATGAACTGCCAACTTGTCTGTACTAGCGGTCTACACCACAAGGTTAGCAATTTTTTTTTTTTTGTACAAACCCTATACTTACAGGGTAGACGTAACCAAGACAACAGCATAACTTCGCATTTGAGTAGCTGAACTCCGTGGTACGCACTGAACGCCGAGATGTAAGAACGTACGTAAAGCAGAAGGTGATTTGTCTAATGAGCAGAACGGGGAAAGAATGCGGCAGGAATGTCCCAGCACATGCACTTTTACAGACCGACGGCGGTTTAAGGGTCGTTACATTATAGCTATGCGTCATCACGGCCTCACCGTAAACAAGAGGGCTCTGTCTGTCCACGTCTAAAACAACACCAGTGAGTAGGCCTCAAGCATCAACACAACACTGCTGCTGCTGCTGGCGTGACAGAGCTAGAACGAGGCCTGTGGTTCTCGAAGTTTTAATACCAAGCACCACCCGAGAAAATGTTTGACCTTCTGCGTAGCACAATATCTAAAGCAGGTCTGTTAGGAACACTCCAGGTCTAAACTAGGGCTAAATCGGGGATAAAATAGGACAGCGCCATCTCTGTAGTTCAAAGAATAACCCAAAGGAGGACAAATATGTGTGGATAGGGTCGGCTAAATGAACCCAATGCAATGTCTGCAGAGGAATCCGCCTGCTACAGTTTACTGCAAAAAGGTTCCTGGTTCTGTTACCGGACTGGAAAACTAGCTCCACAGAGACAAATAGTTGACCCGCACCACCAGGCCAAGTTACAAGTCAGATCAGTGGAAGGGTAGACCTATCAGGGTAACACATTTTGACGTTCGATATATTGCTTTAGTAAATATAGACGATAAACGACAATAGTGAAACTCATTTATGCCGCTGACGCAATAACAAGAGCAGATTTAAACCACAAAAAATCTAAAATATTGTTAAAAAATCATGAGCTGCACTAAATAAACAGCAGAATGAAACACTTTAGTACATATTTTGCATCTGTAAAGAGCCATAGAAGTTATTAATTCGACCTTTTACGGCTCAAATCTCATCATACAGCCACAAAATAACCAAAACATTCCCAGTAGTGAAAAGAAAATGATAAATATTGACCCCAAAAATAAGTTGTTCCAGTTTTCATATATTAGTCGATATAGTGATTATTGTGACGCTGCTCACAATCAGAACATGTTTTTCATGGTATTTTGAGCAATAAAAACACCTGAATAAATACAAAGTTTAATGCCATACTGTGGAATATTTCAGGCAAAGGGCTGTAGACGTTTAGGGATGAAGTCGATTAATTGGTCGATGGAGTCTTATGTTGTGTTCAAACCAGGGCGTCAAAAACGCATTGGACGCCTTTGGACGCTTCTAGTCCGCAGTGGGTTCCCTGGGGGCGCGTCAAGTATTTTTCTCCAACGTGCATCCACGGCGTCCATGATGCACGTCCAGGGCACCCGCTGCGGTCTGCACGTGCCTTCGGATGTTTTGCTTTCCCAGTATCTGAGAACGATGCAGACCAGGTTGAGAGAGTGGCTTTATTTATTACATAAAACCCATCAACGGAGGTGATCGGCTCGGTGGCGGTGTGTCTGGGTCCATGGCCTAGCAAGTACACCCAGCATAATTAAGCTGCCGCTAGTTTGTAGCTCGTCTTTCTCCTTCTTCCTCGATAATGACGTCGCTACATCACTGGAGCGTTGTCTCTGACTGGTTGGCGCTGCGCTTCAAAAGCCAAAAGTTCAGCTTTTTCAACTCAGAGTCCAAAGCGGGAGTGGTCAGACGCCAGTTTGCGCGTCCAAAGCGGGAACGCTCAAAACGTGCCGTGTCAACGCCAGATTCACGCCACTCTGATGCTTGAAAACGCGCATCCACTACAGACTTTGCATGTGAACTCGACGCCCCGGTGTGAACGCACCATTAGTCAACTATTCTTATTATTCTAACAAAATAATCAGTAAATGAATAAAAAGAATTTTTATGCACAACATCTGAAAGAAGAAAACATGGCGTGAGTTAGGTTTAATTGTGGGAGTGTCTGGACAGTTTTATTGTCACTTAAGGTGCTGTTTACTTCACTGAATGCACAGTTGTGTGAAAGATCTTAATTATATTCAAAGCTTTTTGCCAGCGCCACGTCACACCCCATTATTATCATCAACACCTTTAGTCAAACAAGAATTTCTTTAGTAGACCGTCTCCCTTAAGTTACATTCTGCACCTAGGCCTGTCACAACAATCACTATATCGACTTATGGTTCAATACATGAAAGCTGGAACACTATATTTCGGCACTCAATATGTATCACGTTTACAATATTTTTGCAACAGTGGGGCGATTTTAGCCATTTTTTTAATGTAAAATGACAAGCTTTGAGCTGTAGAGGGCTGAATACATACGTTCTATGGCTAATTATTGGTTCATTCTCTATTTATTTGTTGCAGCTCAGGCCTTTTAATGATACTGTCCATTTCAAAAGGGGATTATCCTGCTTTGTGACAGAGGCATGAAGTCGTTTCAATATCATCATTTATCTCTGTATTTCTCTGTAGTAACATATCGTGCTTCAAAATGTTTTATTGTGACGGGACTTTCTGCACCTTCAAGCAAATCCGAGCTATAACGCTTCCATCTGCAGCTAAAGAACTACTCTGGTAGCACGTCCTCCGGAGCCTGCATTGATTTTTTTCCCGGGGGGTGAGCTGGAGTGGATCGTCCCCCTGGTAAATCAGTTATCCGTCGACGAGCAAAGGTCCTTCAGAGCAGAGAGAGAGAGCGAGCGGGGACACGAAGAAACAAAAGGCAGTGACACAACCGAAATGTCACACCAAAATTACAACACAGGCCGATCAGCCGCAGGTCACATGTTTCCACTGTAAAACACACAAGTGAGATTTATGGTCAAAACAACAAAACACTTCAGTTAATTACAAAAGCCTCTGCTGCTGCTGCTACTGCTGCTACCTGTGGTTATAAATAGAGAGGTCAAGATTTTTCTAGTTAATTATTTTTTAGTTCAGTGACCTGAATAGTCACGCTTATGATTGTTATCTGGAGTAGGGTTGTCGAAGTATCGAAATTCAGATACCAACTGATACTAAAACTTGTATCAAAACTAGTACTTATTTGAGCAAGTATCGATACTAAAAAAAAGTCACATTCACAGAACAGAAATGAACCTTTTCTGAATAGGTTTAGAATAATCTTGAGCTGTATCAGACAAATATAAGAACATAGGCCAAGGTTTAGAATAATCTTGAGCTGTATCAGACAAATATAAGACACATAGGCCACGTGGGAATAGAAAAAGTACTACAAATTAATGCCCAAAATCACAATCTAAAAGTGTGTTTTTTTACTATCACCGTGGTAGTAAAAAGTCAATTCCTCAGTATCGAAGCAGAGTTTGAAATGTGACACTATTACCTAGACTGTACAGACTCTAAAGCGCACGAAAAATACCTTTTACAAATTTGAATGTTCTTAAGTTCTGTAGCTCACAATTTCAATGTGATCACCAACTGTTTACACTGTGACACAGGTGGATTAAACTAAAAAAACAAAACCTGTATTTATAAAAGGAGGAAGGGCATTCAACAAAGCAATAAATACATATTGGCAATATTACATAACTCCAGATTGGCACAGGCTCAGATCAAGATTAAATTTTGTAACCTGAGAACCAAACTTGACAACAGTGTAACTTTCCATTTTGAACACAGCTGTAAACATGGTCTGGTGCAACTAATGATTATTTTAGCAGTCAACTAGTCGGTAAATGGTAAATGGTCGCGTTTAGGTTGGAGGTTCGACTCCGTGTACACTGGTCTATGAATGTGTGTGTGAATGTGTGAGTGGTTCCTTGATGTGAAGTGCTTTGAGCGCCTTGAAGGTGGAAGTTTATAAAAATGTGACCATTTACCATTCACAGTCCACTTGATTGATAACGGTTACCGGATTAGCCGTCGCCGCCCTGTTGCAAACCAAACTAAATTAAATCTCGCGACTCGGTTTTCCCAGTTTCTGCAACAAATACACAACTGTAAAGCCGTCGTAAATCTAAAACGTACAATTCCCATCTCTCTCTCCTCGTCTGGGCCTGTACGGGTGTCACATATGACATGGTTAGCACATGTTCGCTCAGCGGAGGGTGGGCGGCGCATCCTACAACAGCCTGTGCGCGCGATGGATCACCATGGAGACGCTCTCATCACAGAAGGGAAAATGCAGCTCTCCGAACCAGCGAATCTCAATGCTGTACTACAATCGTACGACTAAATATTTAATAGAGATCGACTGATACGGATTTTTTCACGGCTGCCGCAGATACCGTTTAGGATATGGACAAACCAACGGCTGATCAGCTCTGCCGATATTTGTGGGCCAATACGTAGGGTTGATTTTGATTATTTTTGCCAAATGATGTACTTTTAATGTACGACAAACTCCCCTACAGTCCCTTTTTACTACAAATCTAGTCATCTTTTTGAATATAAGTGTTCAAATAAAGCCTTGTGTGTATTGTTTAGGCAGAACGGCCGAAACAAAATATCGGCCCGTGCTGAAGATTTAAGGCCGGTTCGCCGTTTTTAAATCACAATATTCATCTAAAACAACTTAATAAGCGATTAAAAATTGCTCAAACACGCACGAATAACTCCAAAAACAACTTCGAGGGTGTAAATGACAAGAGGAAACAACTATTACCTGGTCTGAAAAGCTCTGAAAAGTCGATTATGCAGAGTAAAGTAAACAGAAGGAGCGTTTTAAGGGTGTCCATCACGCAGACTGTCTCACCGTCTTAATACAGTTGAAGTGAAACTTGTATCGACAGAAATGTGCTGAAGTCAAACAGCATTATCTAAAAGTCACTAGAGACATTCTTATGTATCAAACTCACAGACAAACAGAAGAGGACGATCGATAGTTCAACCAGGAGCTAAACCAAAGATAGAAGTCCGAAAGGTGATCCAGGAAACTGTAGTGTGCCATCAATCAATGAGCGGCAGTGAAGATGCCCGACACAAAAGCCTACGCTATATCCAAAATATACAATTGTGACATATTACAAGTGCTAAATATGAACCGACAAACGAATACGATTTTAATTACATTTCGGAACATATTTGTACACATCTAAACTACAGGGTTAGCAGGTTTTATGCAGAATAAGACCAGGCCTGTCACGATAACAACACATTTTGAAGTAAATACAGGCGATAAACGATAATACTGAAACTAATTTATGCCACTGACACAGTAACCAAGAGCAGATATAAACCATAAAAACGATTCTAAATCTACAATATTGTTAAATTATGAGCTAAAACAGCAGAAACAGCCGAATGAAACACTCAAGTTCTTAGTTTGCGTCTGTAATGAGTCATAGAAGTTATTAATTCAAACTTTTATGGCTTAAATCTGAACATATAGCCAAAAAAAAACAAAAAAAAAATCCCTGTAATGCCAAGAAAAATTACAAATGATAAATACTGACAACAAAAAATATTGTTCCGACTTTCATAACACAGGTGATCTTGTTGTTTGTGGACGAAATTATGGTGCTTTTCTAATTGCAGCTATTAGAATTATGCTTTTGATTCAATCGCGATTAATCTCACAGCTCGAACTGTGACAAAAGATAAAACACTTTAATTGTATTGAGTAATATAGGTCTCTCCGCACTGCCAGTCCAAGAAAATTACATCTCATGCTCTGTAATAAATGGTTTCATAATTTGCCTGAATAATCTTGCAAATTCAAACTTGGGATAATTACTGTTCGCCTGTGCCATGAGGAGAGAAGAAATTAATTTGCAAAACCATTGATGGAATAAGCTGTAAGTTAGAAAATCACAAACAACAACATATCCTGTCTTATTACAAACCTGGCATCCCTGTACTTTAGAATACATGGGATTCTTAGTACAGTTTAGTTTAGCAATTGATATTTCAGTCTTCTGCCGTATGTTGATGCTCCTGGCCATGTTTAAAATGTGCACCTTGAACAAAATAAAACAAAATTTAAAACATAAATCGCAAATGTAATCGCGATCGCCTTTTGGGAGAAGAAGATTTTTTGCTAAAATCGTTTAGTCCAAATAACCTGGTCGGTATTTAAGTAGTCAGCTGACCTCTAACTGTATGGTCACCAAACAAGCAACTGCAACAGGCTCTGTGCGCGCTAGCTAGCTCACTGTCTCAAAGCTAACACTCAATTTTATGAATATCGCAAAACATACAATAAACAACCAAGTAAAATAAAGATTACTGAATTATTTTTATATGTAAAATACTTCAGTTTGTGGTGTTGTTTTAATATAGCCTGCGTTGTGCCTCAGTATTAGCATTAGCGTTAGCATTGAGACACAACCGTCTCTATAAACAAACACTTCCTCCGGTGAAGAATTCATTTTATTTGTGTAGCTTTTAACACGTTCCACCGCCTCATCTTTAAATATTTATGAGGTTTTTGCCGATTCACGCTAAAATGAATACGGACCAAATTGGACAGGAAGTAGTGACGCTGACAGTGAGGCTGCTGCTGTTGCGCGCAGAGCCTATTATCTAATGAAAGGTTACCCAGCTCAATCCAACTGGTGACGTTTCAGCCGCGCGGTACTGTTTCGTGTGATGCACAAGCAGTGATTTCGTGCCATATTGTGTTGCTCTAATTTGCAGTAAATAGTGGAGACCATGGAAAACACTGGAGGTTTAGACCAGGCCCATTATGTAGGTTGTTGTGGTGATGATTCATATTTGAAGCACGTGTGATAAAAACATGTCACGCCTTCACACCGAGGTGCTCCGCGTCACCAACAGGAGGAGGCTGCAGTGGAACAGAGATGCACGACACAATATAAAACAAGCAAGGGGTTCAATGTGTTTAAAGGAAGATAACGCTTGATTTGAAATTTGAAATGTTTTTTTTAAGAATTCAAGAAAAGCAGAATTAGGTTTAGGCTGTGTCGGAACGTCCACACTATTCCCTGCAGGGGGCACTGTTTAGGGGTCACGCCATTATCAGTGGTGTCCGAATGACCGAGGAGTGAAAAAGTGGTGCGCTCAAAATTCCCCACAATGCAACTTGGAAAGCAGCGGGCACCGGTGACCACTAGACTGGTCAATGTAGCGAGGGCCGGGAAAACAACGGCGCGACAACGGAGCTTCAGCTGGACACAACACGACTGAACGAAGCAGATAGAAGCGCTGGTTTATCGCACCGTTGATCCTGATTAGGAATAAAACACTCTTAAATAAACCGTTGCTGCGTAACGTTGCTAGCGTTAGCCACTTAACTTAGCTTGAGCTGTTAAAAGAGCAATGATTTAAATCTGCTCCGTTTACAAGAGATCCAGCTATTATTAGTTATTATTAGTCCATAAATACTCGTGCCAGTCTTGTAATGAGGAATGTGACCTGATCTGCTGTGCACTTTTACTTACTTATTTTTAGATTTTTTTTTTTTTTTTTTCCACACAGACCCAGAGTCACGTGACCCAAAAGTAGTGAGCTGTGTGTCCGAATGGCTCTGTGAATGAGGCACTATAGAGTCTGCTACAGGGTGCGGGGGCTGTGTAGTGAATGACGGGTTAGGGGTGGACATTCGGACACAGCCTTAGTCATCAAAAGTTGTTTACAGGGACAAAATGATGCAGTAATGTATTCGCTCGCCTGACCAGCCTTCTTCATTTTTGTTCAAATAAACAAGCGTCTGGAATCGGACTAACCGGCATGAAAAACATCTGTCCTAACTTGGGACTGTCCGACCGCAGCCACTACAAATGCAGAAGTCATCTCCTCTTGAAAATTCTTGTATCGTTCAGAACAAATTATACATCTTCTTTTTACTTTAGATAAATAAAAGTTTGGTGCTTCGATAGTGCGGATTTCTTCAGAATCAACAGTTTCTTAGTCGTCAAGCCGCCATGTTTGTTTCGACATAAACAGACCCTGCGTTTCTCTGATTGGCTAATCCGTCTGTCAGTCACACCCTCTGAAATCGTGGAGACAGTATATGGTTCCACACCCACACGTCTTTGTAAAGTTTGTCAAAGCGTGTGGTTTTGGCAGTATCGATTCAAATTCAAACAATTACCGTATTTTCTGGAGTATAAGTCGCACCGGAGTATAAGTCGCACCGGAGTATCAGTCGCACCGGAGTATCAGTCGCACCGGAGTATAAGTCGCACCGGAGTATAAGTCGCACCAGCCAAAAAAAGCATAATAATGAAGAAAAAAAACTTATATTTCACATATAAATCGTACCTGAGTATAAGTCGCACCCCCGGCCAAACTATGAAAAAAAGTGCGACTTATAGTCCAGAAAATACGGTATCTGGTTTTGATATAAGTTTTAGTATTCATTTGTGGGGCAGTTAGCAGTTTGCTGGCTTCTTGTGAATGTGGGTTAATCTGTCGTTTAATGTTTGATTTTCTAACTTTATTTTGGTTAAATCAACAGCCGCTGATCAAGATTCAGTCATTTCTAATTGTCAACGCCGGTTTTGAATCGACGGGTTTACAGCCAATCCCCAGTCAGTAAAAGCATGTGGTTTGGTGCAGAGTTCAGACTTTGGAGGAGGAAAGGCGACTCTTATGTCTTATATGGGAAGTATTTAAATGCTGAAAGTCGCCCTGTCATGATTGCAATTTCTGAATTTGAAGTGCGATGTATTGCTGACAAAAATATCGAAGATTAACGATAATATTGAAACTAATTTATGACACTGATACGATAACCGCAAAGCATAATTATCCCCAAAAAACGATTCTAAATCCACAATATTGTTAAAAACGCAAACCGCAATAAATACATCGTAGAATGACACACTTTAGTAGTTAGTTTGCATCAACGTAGCCACTCAAACCTTTTTATTCCTTATTCAAACCCTCTGCGGCTCAAATCTTATCGTAGAACAGAAAAATGACAAAACGTTCCCCGGTACAAAAAGAAAAAGTATCCACGACAAATATTGACCCCAAAACCAATTGTTCCATCTGCAACGTATTGACAGTGTATTTTATGTAATATGTGTAATGTTGTGTATGTTTTTAATATGACAAAATTAAAAAAATTAAAAAAAATTGGGATTCATTACCTTCCAGTCATATGATCAGTTTTTGGGTTATTTATGTTTTTGCCCTGTTTGTCCCGTTTTGTGTCTTACGATTTTGTGCATGTTTTGTAATTTTGCAAACCGTTTTGTTTACGTTGTCGTCAAGTGCCGTAGAAAAACACCAGAGATGACGGAGCCTTTTCTGCGGCAGCGCCCAGACTATGGAACAGCCTCCCTCCGCCTGTGTGAAAACCCTCCTTTTCTCCCTGGCATTTAATTCTGGATTCGGGATATCTTGGCGTTTTATTGTTCTTTTCTTATGTATCGTATTATTTGTATATTTGTTGTTTGTTTTTTGTTAACTTTTATGTGAAGCACTTTGGCTAGTTGAAGTTCTGAACTGAATTGAAATTGACTGTTTACACTTTCACAACACCAATCTTTCAATCTGAGCTCTTCCTCCCACATTTCGCCTTTCGCTAGAGTTCATCTGATCACGTTTGGCTCGGTCCCACTCCTGTTTCCCTCTCCTCCGCATTCTTCGGCAGGTCGCGGCCTGCTTTTGCAACGCGCAGAATTCTTGCAACCTCCTCCCCAATCAAAATCGACCTTTTATTTACACTTTTAATCGCCGCCCCCAACAGCTAGTACTCGTTCTTCGATTTAAACGACCACAGACGGCGCACGGGCGAACTTCTGAGTGCCGCATGCCGCCTCGTGCTCTCCCGAATAGTGAAACATTGACAGGTTTACCTACTTGTGCTCCGCTTTGAAAGGGATGTTACGCAATAGCTGCTAACAGTCTGAAAGCATAAAAGCAGGAAGTGCGAGTGGTTGAAGGAGACACTGGGAAACACAGGGGAGTAATGGGAATTGTATTATAAGTGAAGGATGTGTGGTACTTATTAACTGTAGTCTGCACAAGAACTTTTCAATGTCGCAGTTTCGATGTTTTGTTCGCTTTGGTGAGGTTGTTTTTGCAGTAGCATCACTTTCTATTGTGGGTGGCCAACACTCATCCCAGCCATTACAACTCAGTCATCCACGGATTAGAACGTTGTGAAATCACGTTAATCACTGATTCAATTTCGGGTTCTGGCTCCGTTTCAAGATATTCAGACTTAATACACATAAATTGGCAGTTTTCCATTCAATCTTTCAAATGTTACGCTCCTGGATGTGTTCGAATGCACAATACTTTCTATATAGACTTATCGTCCAACGTATGGAACAAGCATTTTTGGGGGGGTAGTTTTTCTTCAGGAAATGTTTGTTGTTTTTTTTTGCAATATGATAAGATTTGAGCGCATTTAGATGACTTCTTTGTGGATAATTCTGCTTTGCGGTTCGGTTTCGATATTATCGTTTATCGTCTAGACTCGACTTCAGCACTATATCGCACTTCAAAATTTGTTATCGTGACAGGCCTCGTAGCTACATCACAAAATTTGCAATATTTGTCAGAAAAGTCAGTTAAAGTCAATTAATTGTCTGTCCAAAAATAAATAAATAAATGAAATAAATA
>JACM01036156.1:0-11782 GCA_000787095.1 Periophthalmodon schlosseri | reverse complement strand
CACTGTATGTCTAGTTTTCATTGCATACCAAATTCTTCAAGATTTTCATACAGTTTCATATAACCTATGTTTTCTTCAAATGTTTTTACTGTATTCTTATGGAGCAGTTAATTTTACAAACCTGGCTGTCATGTCATACGACCGATACATGGCCATCTGCTTTCCTCTACACTACAACACTCACATGACCCTGAGAAAAGTCACATGTCTCACTGTTGTCATTTGGCTGTCTCCATTAGTGGCTGTTGCAATAACAATTGTTCTCACTGCGTCTTTAAAACTTTGTGGAAACATCATGGACTCTGTTTACTGTGATAACTACCTCATTGTCAAACTGGCCTGTTCAGACACAACAGTGAATAACATTTACGAAATGGTTGCTGTTACTATCATTCTTGCAATACCTATAATAGTAATTGTCTTTACCTATATACAGATTTTTAGAGTGTGTTTTAATGGAACCAAACAGACACGGCAGAAGGCTGTGAGCACCTGCACGCCACACCTCTTTTCTGTTGTAAACTTTGCTTTTGGATGCTCATTCCAAATTTTCCAAACCAGGTTTGACCTGAGCCATTTGCCTCAAATGTTGAGAATAATTTTATCATTATATCATCTGACATGTCAACCGCTGTTCAACACACCTATGTATGGACTGAACCTGACAAAAATCTGAAATGTGTGTAAAAATATATTTTCTAAATCAAGAAATGCTGTGACAACAATTAAGATGATTTAATTTTTTCCTGTGATGAGTATTTCACACAGTTCCACGGCATTAGTAATGGCATTACGTTTTACCAGTAATGAGTAATCTAACTAATTACTCTGTCTCTGCTGTAACACTGTTAAAGTTCCTGTCAGTGTAACAGGCCTCGTTATTTTACTGTGAGTTTCAGCAGCGGTGAGAGATCAGACTCTCCAGCTCTTCTGAATGAGATGAGAAAGTTTTTCCTTTGTTTTGGGAAGTAAACAAGACCCAGACGAACCCAAACAGTGATTGGCTAAAACAGAGACTGACTGTAAAGGTGACCAATCAGAAGCAGTGCTAAGTGACTCTAAAGACTTTCCTGACATTTCATTAGTTTAGCGCTGGCACGTGGTCGAATGCTCACTTTTTCAACACACATGAGGAAATATTGTGATTCCTGTGGATTTTATGGATACACATTGTTATTTGGTGACGCTTTGTGATAGTAGTACAAACAGACGACTACAGCGGGAAGGACACATGCGTCTGGAGTTTACAGATCGCCAAAGAGACATCAGTGATGCGATAGTGGACACCTCTGCTCACGCTACCTATTGTAAGTGCAGCTGTAATATCTGTTTTGCGGTTCACCTCTGGCTTTACACGTGTATCAGCACTGTCATGTGGTGTGCACATGTTTGTAATGTTCTGATATCAGAGCGTTTGGTAAATGCGCTATTTGGACAGTGTCTGCTGCGGGGACAGCTGTTTGCCCTACACTATTCAGTTGTGAGTCCGTATTGGTGATTTCAAGCTCTGGAGGATAATAGCTAACAAGTTTGGCTCTGGGTGTATTTGGTGATTTACAGCACAGATAAGACTGAATATAGCAATTTTTTTACTTGTGTAAAATCAGCTGGAGTGTATTTATGAGGATTTCTTGTAATAAATAGGCCTAGTTACTTTATCTGGTAATTAGTCACTTTCATCACACAGTAACGCAGTTACTAATGCAGTTACTTTGGGGGAAAAGTAACGGGTAACTATGACTAATTACTTTTATGAAGGATCTTGCCCATAACTGCAAATAACTATTGCAAGGTCAATCTGTGACCATGCATAACATCCATCTTGGGCAATGTTTAAGCAGCAGAAGTCTTTGTCTGGAACCTGAGGACAGACCCAGACCTGAATGGAGACATTACAGTGAGCGCAAAATATCACAATGTCAGAGTGGCGAGGACATGAAAACTATCTGCTGCATTTTGAGTGGATGGCTAAAACCTCTAACCTTGCCAGCAAGACAAATTGTCACAATTTTTGTGAGTTCGCAAACTCTTGAAAATCCATCTTATTAGGCTCCGGCTGAAGTGTTTGCATCTGATAGGTCCAAGACTGACCAATCAATTTGTGGTTTAGGTGGAAGCCAGTGCCAAACGAACCAAAACAAACATGGCGATGCTGACAAACTTACTTTGACCCATTTTAGCAGACATACAGACTTTTTAGTTTTCGTGCAGAGGTAAATGCTTTTTGCATTTGTGGACAGGTAACACTTTTGCTTTTCTCTCAACTGGATTTAACAAAACATTGATTTTTTTGGCTTCTTCCAGTGTTGTGACGCTTTGACCAATGAGCATGAAGTGTTTGTTTGAATGCTCCGAATATTGGTTCTGATTGCTTTAAGCGAGAGTCATCCCAGACTGACGTTAACTGAAGTTAAAGGTAACTAAACATCTAGGTGGCCAGAGAATGAGTTCCTTCCCAGTTAGCAGAAAGTCTGTCAACATGTAGACTGACTGACACAAAAACCTATAATCGTCTCAGAGGTCTATCACTAGATATGACCAGAGGAGATTTGAGAGGCAATCATCGTGGAGCAGCTTCTGCAGGTGTTCCTCTTCGAGGTGAGGACCTGGGAGAAGGAACACGAGCCGGCCGAAGGACTTACCGCTGAGAAGTTTATTATTGACAATAGGGTGTTGTGCATTGTTATTAATGAGAACAAGCATCTTTTCATTATCCTTAGTTGTAGGACCCTTGTCATGCACTTAGCATTTATTGGACATCCATGTACGCTGACATTCAAAAATACTGTTCCACCTGTCCTACCTGCCAGAAAACATGTAATTTGCGCAAATCTGACTGTGGCTTTCTGCAGCCTCTTCAGTGATTTCCACTCCCTTCACAAGGATCATCTTTGAGCCTTTGTCCTGCTGTTCTCCAGGGTTGGATTACCTAAAAAGATCCTCACTGAACAAGTCACTGGGCATCTCGTCTGATGTACCTCTTCCAGCAGAAACTGGGCATCACATCCATCAAAACCACCCAGTACCCACAAACTGATGGACTAGAGGAGAGGTTTAACCAGACACAGAAGCAGATGACCCAAAAGTTTGTGGATGATACCAGCAAGGACTGGGGCCACTGGCTACCCTTTGTCTTGTTTGCCTACTGAGAGGTCCCACAGGCATTAACCGGATTTTCTCCATTTGAACTGTTCTTGGTTGAGATGTTCAGGGCCAACTGAACCTTCTACACAAACAATGGGAGGGCCATACAACCATGCACAATCACTGAAGCATTGTTCAGTTTGTTCTTGAGATCAGAGAGAGACTGTCCAAGTACTTGGAGGAGACAGAGAAGAACCTTCAGGACACTCAGAAATCCCAGAAAGCCAGGTACAATCACCAAGCCCGCAGTTGTGAGTTTCCGGCAGGTCAGAAGATGCTACTTTTGGCAAAATGGGAGGGCCCTTACATTGTTACCTGCAAGATGATGTCCTACAGCCTGAGAAAAGGTCCATGTTAATCTCCTCAAGGAGTGGAGGGAGCATCCAATTCAAGCTTCAGCAAAAGTCCTGTTTGTCAGAAAGCCAGACATGAAACTGAGCTGCCCCAATGCTGGTTCATTATCGCTCATCATCATCTCATCATCCCTCCTGAGCAAGCTACACAGTTACTCCAGATTTTCAAGGAGATGTCCTCGCTGTTGAGAGTCAGCCTTATCAAGACTACAGTTGTGGAGGATGTTATCTGCTTGAAGGACGGCCAACCAATTCAACAGACGCCTTACTGGGTTACACAGCAGCTCATTGGAAAGCTTCAGGATGAGAGCCAAGAAATGTTGAAGTTTGGGGTCACTGAACCCTCCAACTATGAGTGGAGCAGCCCTGTAGTGTAGTGTTCTACTGTAGTAGAATTGGAGTGGTGTAGCCAAGTACATCACATGTTTTTTAATAGAGCCCGCTACAGACAGGAACTGCTGATGGAAACTAGCTACTTAGCTATATCTGTTGTGGAACATCTCTGTTTTTTATGGGATTAATGTCTCTGTACATTGTCCCTTCAAATAAAGACTAAACTAAACATTCATACTCCGGGTCATATATGTTTGGTTGAAAAATGTCACATAGCAATTTTCAACAATACAAACACTTAAATGAAAATCTGCTGTTTGTTACAGTGAAATGCCACCATGAAAAGGCATCGTATCACGTCTGCAATTTTGAACAGGAAATCATCAGATCCAAAAAACGCAGGGTTGGGAGAAGTTTGGGGAGGCCACGGAAAAGGACTATTGGTCAGCTTCAAAGAGATTCTGGCAAACCGTCCGACGCCTCAGGAGGAGGAAGCAGTGCTTCACCAACACTGTTTACAGTGCGGGCGGAGAGCTGCTGACCTTGACTGGGGATGTTGTTGGATGGTGGAAGGAATAATCTGAGGATCTCCTCAATCTCACTGCCATGTCTTTCGAGGAGGAACCAGAGACTGGGGACCTGGAGGCAGACTCATCCATCACCCTGGCTGAGGTCACTGAGGTGGTTGGCAAGCTCCTCAGTGGAAAGGCTCCAGGGGTGGATGAGATCCATAAGTCTCTGGATGTTGTGGGGCTGTCTTGGCTGACACGTCTCATCAACATCGCGTGGTGGTCGGGGACAGTACCTCTGGATTGGCAGACCGGCGTGGTGGTCCCTCTGTTTAAAAAGGGGGACCGGAGGGTGTGTTCTAACTACAGGGGAATCACACTCTCTAGCCTTCCCAATAAGGTCTATTCCAGGGTACTGGAAAGGAGAATCTGACTGACCAAACCTTGGTTCAGGAGGAGCAGTGTGATTTTCGTCCGGTCATGGAACATTGGACCAGCTTTATACTCTCCATCGGGTGCTCGGGGGTTCATGGGAGTTTACCCAACCAGTCCACATGTGCTTTGTGGATCTGGAGAATGCATTCAACTGTGTCCCTCGTGGTGCCCTTTGGGGGGTGCTCTGGGAGTATGGGGTCTGGGGCCCTTTGCTAAGGGCTGTCCGGTCCCTGTATGACCGGAGCAGGAGCTGTGTTCGCGTTGCTGGCAATAAGTCAGACCTGTTCCCAGTGCATGTTGGACTTTGCCGGGCTGCCCTCTGTCACCTGTTCTGTTCTTCGTATTTATGGACAGAATTTCTAGGCACAGTCAAGGGCCGGAGGGGGTCTGGTTCAGGGATCACAGGATCTCATCTGCTGTTTGAAGATGATGTTGTCCTGATGGCTTCATCGAGCCAGGACCTGCAGCAGGCACTGGGGGGGTTTGCAGCCGAGTGTGAAGCGTCTGGGATGAAAATCAGCTCATCCAAATCCGAGGCCATGGTTCTTGACCGGAAAAAGTGGTCTGCCCTCTCCGGGTGGGTGGGGAGTCCTTGCCTCAAGTGGAGGAGTTCAAGTATCTTGGGGGTCTTGTTCAGTGATCACTGTATCGGACTGTTGTGGTAAAGAAGGAGCTCGAAAGGCAAAGCTCTCGATTTACCGGTCAGTCTGTGTTCTTACCCTCACCTATGGTCATGAGCTTTGCGTAATGACCGAAAGGACAAGATCGCGGATACAAGTGGCTGAAATGAGTTTCCTCCACAGGGTGGCTGGGCGCTCCCTTAGAGATAGGGTGAGGAGCTCGGTCACACAGGATAAGCTCAGAGTAGAGCCTCCTGTACGCCTCCCAGGGAAGTGTTCCAGGCATGTCCCACCTGGAGGAGGCCCCAGGGAAGACCCGGGACATGCTGGAGGGACTATGTCTCTTGGCTGGCCTGGGAATGCCTTGGGGTCCCACTGGAAGAACTGGAGGACGTGTCTGGGGTGAGGGAAGTCTGGGGGTTCCTGCTTAGACTACTGCCCCTGTGACCTGGCCCTGGATAAGTGGAAGAAAATGGATGGATGGATCATAAGATCCATTCATTTTATTAAACCGTTCTAGATCAATATTAGGGTTTACAGTGAGCACAATTTTAAACAATGATCTACGAATGTTATCGTTTAATACTAAATACCCAAAAGAGCATAATATGTCTTTAGATGTTTAACTATTTTAGAATCTTACTAAAGCCAAACCAGCAATAAAAAGGTATAACCTACTTAAAAACTGAATCGTGCACTATATGTGGAGAGATAGGGTTGTGTAATGAAATTCTGGAGGCAAATTTCTTTGACGTCATGATTTTGTAAAATGGGAGGATCTGATAAAGTCCAGTTTAGGTCAGGCCCTCAGATTCACTTGAGGTCTTTTCACTGGTGCAGCTCAGTTCCCGCTCTAACCAAATATATATGTAAATATACTTCCCAAACAACATATTTTTTTCCATGTTTGGGACGTTTGCGGTATGAATATGCTTTTTCAGATTTCACACCAGAAATCTATATATTTTATTCACTCTGCATTAATTTAGTTTTCATCTTCTATCGATTTTCTATTCATGTTGTATCCTAAAGTGGTATCTAAATGAGTGAGGATTTAAAGTAATCTAGTGTGTTTACAATTTGGGTCAGTTTTTACACAGACTTGATGGAAATGACTACGCACATATGTTACTCTGTTTAAATTTTTATCTTTTAAGATTTTAATAAATACAAAGTTTACGCGTTTTGTTGAACATACATAATCTTCATTGAAATAGTTTACCAAAGAGCTTTATAATGTTCAAAACAATAGTTTTTATGTTGTTGTTAAATGTGATCATTTTGTTTCTCTTTGTGAAAACTGAGCAGTTTTTCCTTGTTTTACTGAATAGCTGAATGGTTTCTAACATGATGTACCTTGAAATAACAGTGATAATGTGATAGTGATAATGCTGGTATTTGTATTACAAATACACATACATATAAATATAATATTTTACTACACAATATCTCAGTTCCGCTTATAGTGTGTTTACAAATCAAAAGCTATGGTGAATTTCAGTCAGGTTTCCTATTTCACTCTGGGAGCCTACTTTGACCCTGGGCCTTTGCGGTGGTTGTATTTTGTCATTATATTGTCTGTGTATGTTCTGATTGTGCTGTCAAACTTGCTCCTTATTGTTGTCATATGTTTGAATAGGACTCTACATGAACCAATG
Source organism: Periophthalmodon schlosseri (assembly GCA_000787095.1). Lineage (NCBI taxonomy): Eukaryota > Metazoa > Chordata > Actinopteri > Gobiiformes > Gobiidae > Periophthalmodon > Periophthalmodon schlosseri. The sequence continues at coordinate 4,730 of JACM01036156.1, read as the reverse complement.
TACATTTTTCTATGTAGTTTATTCATCAATGAGATAAATGGCAGCACTGTTTGTCTACTTTTCATTGCATATCAGATCCTTCAAGATGTCCACACAATTTCATATAATCTGTGTCTTCTTCAAATATTTTTGCTGTATTCTTATGGAGCAGTTAATTTTACAAATCTGGCTGTCATGTCATACGACCGATATGTGGCCATCTGCTTTCCTCTGCACTACAACACTCACATGACCCAGAGAAAAGTAACTTGTCTCATTGTCATTGTCATTTGGCTGTCTCCATTAGTGGCTGTTGGAATAACAGTTTTTCTAACTGCATCTTTAAAACTTTGCGGAAGCATCATGGACTCTGTTTATTGTGATAACTACCTCATCATTAAACTAGCCTGTTCTGATACAACAGTGAATAACATTTATGAAGTGGTCGCTGCTACTGTCTTTCTCGCAACACCTGTGTTAGTAATTTTTTTTACCTATATACAGATTTTTAGAGTGTGTTTTAATGGAACCAAACAGACACGGCAGAAGGCTGTGAGCACCTGCACGCCACACCTCTTTTCTGTTGTAAACTTTGCTTTTGGATTTTCGTTCCAAATTTTTCAAACCAGGTTTGACCTGAGCCATTTGCCTCAAATGTTGAGAATAATTTTATCATTATATCATCTGACATGTCAACCGCTGTTCAACACACCTATGTATGGCCTGAACCTGACAAAAATCAGAAATATGTGTAAAAACATATTTCTCAAGTCACAAAATGGTGTGACAACGATTGAGATAAAATGATAGATAGATAGAATAATTGATGTTGTTTAGAATCTATATATTCAGTTTACCTTTCTTTTATAATTTATTATGATCATGTAGATGTGATGAGCATGTCACAGAGTTACACCTCCATCATCAAATAACCATTGCAAGGTCAGTTTATTTCAATCCATGTTTGAGTCAAACATGTTTTAGTGTGAGTCCCAATCCCTCAGCCATGAAGCAAGACGAGGCCTGTGACCATGTGTCACATACATCTTGGACACATGGTCACATGTTTAAGCCCAAGCCCAAGAACAGCCAGGCAGCTTTAGTTCAGTGTCCCGGTGGAAGAACAGCTCTCATGTGCATTTCAAATGTTACTCTCAACAAAACTACATAAAACTACCTGCAGTTCATCAACTTATATATACCCGGCTCTACCACCACTCCCTGCCAGTTTGTCGATATACTTTCAGTACTTTGTGGCACTCTTTGAGATTACAATTTTTGCCCAGCCATGTTTGTATCTCCACCATCTAACTACACCTAACTGTGGACCCCCAGCCCAGCACCTAACTCCACCTGTGGACCCCACCCCCAGCCCAAAACACCCTTGCTAATAAACCATGTAAAATCTTTTGTGTTTTGGGTTCTTTAAAACAGCTTTTTTCAGATGGCAAAGTGAAACTGGGGCAGACAGCCAAAGCTCAGTCAATCCTAGTGCAGCTTACAGTTCTTACCAGTCACTCCAAGATTTCATGATGTTGCAATTGCAACTGTTAATACAAAATCAACAAATCTCCACAAAATCGCGTTCCTCTGCAACTTTGTCTGATCATTGCAACATTTTTGCAACTAATCAGTCTCTGACCAGTCATCCTTGACAAGGCTGGCGGAGTGGCAATTGGAACACACAGATTGGTTGACAGCCACAGCCAAAGGAGCTGTCACTGAAGAGTTGCAGCCACAGTTCTTTGAGGAGCTGTAAGCTGCTGGTCCTCCCTGTGCGCTGCAAATGTTTTTATTTACAAGTGTCCCTAAACCTCAGAAACGTTCCTCCAGCACATGATACTATGTCAAAGCTCCGCTAACATCAACTAAACCCTTTCAAAATAAAACACTCTGCGTTGAAGAGCTACTGAGTTACTGTCTTACGTCTGGGTTTACAATGGATAAAATATATAATTATTAGTTGGTAACAGTGTGCAGTGGTTTGATTTTGTCAAGTGTGGCTTCTACAGTGAACCTTGCACAGCAAGATGGATTCATATGATATTTGTGAGTTCACAAACTCACGATAATCCATCTTGGCATGCTGCTGCTGTTATGGTTAGGCCTGGCCACTGATGGGCTGGATTGTCCCAATCAAATAAATAAATAAGATAATCCATCTTGGCATGCTGCCGCTACGATTAGGCCTGGCCACTGACTGCGAGCCAGTCTCTTCTACATTTTGTTCGAATCCAAAAGGGTTTGGAATCGGACCATAGAGCGTGAAAAAACTCCATCCTAACTTGGGCTGGTCCAACCACAGCTGCTAATTTGTATCATGTGCCTTTCAAATGTGGAAGACATCTCCTCTTGAAAATTCTTGTATCATTCAGAACAATATACAGTTGAAACCAGAAGTTTACATACACTATATAAAAAGACACATACACTTTTTTTCTCACTGTCTGACGTGAAATCAGACTAAACTTTTCCTTTTAGGTGAATTAGGATTACCAAAATTATTTGTATTTGCTAAAACCCAAAATAATGAGAGAAGGATTTTTTAAAACAATTTTTCATCACTTTCGTCAAAGTCAGATGTTTGCATACATTTCATTAGTATTTGCTACCATTGCCTTTAAACTGCATGACTTGGGTCAAATGTTTTGAATATCCTTCCACAAGCTTCTCACAATAGCTGGCAGGAATTTTGGCCCATTCCTCCTGACAGAACCGGTGTAACTGAGCCAAGTTTGTAGGCCGCCTTGCTCGCACATGCCTTTTCAGGTCTGCCCATAAATTTTCAATAGGATTGAGATTAGGGCTTTGTGATGACCACTCCAAAACATTGACTTTGTTATCCTTAAGCCACTTTGTAACCAGTTTGGCAGTATGCTTTGGGTCATTGTCCATTTGGAAGACCCATTTGTGCTCAAGCTTTAACTTCCTGGCTGATGTTTTGGGATGTTGCTTCAGTATTTCCTCATAATGTTCTTTCCTCATGATGCCATCAACTTTGTGAAGTGCACCAGTCCCTCCTGCAGCAAACCAACCCTATAACATGATGCTGCCATCTCCATATTTCACAGTTGGAATGGCGTTCTCAGGCTTGCAAGCTTCCCCCTTTTTCCTCCAACTGTAATGACACACATTATGGCCAAACAGTTCAATTTTAGTTTTGACAGACCACAAGATGTGTCTCCAAAAATCAAGGTCTTTGTCCCAGTGTGCAGTACTCGTTTCACTGTGGACAATGACACACTCTTACCAGCTTCAGCAGCATCTTCACAAGGTCTTTTGCTTTTGTTCATCAGCACGTTCATCTCTAAGACACATAACCCGTCTCCTTCCTGAGTGGTATCATGCCTGGACAGTCCCATGGCGTTTATACTTGTGTATAATTGTTTGAACAGATAAACTTGGCACCTTCAGGCATCTGGAAATTGCACCCGAGGATGAACCAGACTTGTGTAAGTCCACAGTTCTTTTCCTGATATCCTGGCTGATTTCAGATGTTACACAAAGCTGTTTCACGTGTAACTTCAAATACATCCATAGGTGTGTATGTAATTAACTCAGATATTGTCAATAAACCTATCAGAAGCTTCCAAAGACATGACATCATCATCTGGGCTTTCCCAAATTCTTTAAAGCCAAGTAATTTTACTTTATGTACATTTCTGACTGAAAGTAATGAAAAATTGTCTAAAAAAAACCCTCTCATTATTCTAGCATTTACCAAAAGGAAATAATTTTGGTAATCCTAAAACAGGAAAAGTTTGGTCTGCTCTTATGTCAGACAGTGAGAAAAAAGCGTATGTGTCTTTTTATATTGTGAATGTAAACGTCTGGTTTCAACTGTATATAACTTCTTTTACCTGAGGTAAGTAAGGCTCATTTGGCCTCTGCAAACACAGCTTCAGTACATCCATAGCCCTGCTGCTTGGGGCCTGACTAGTGTGGTTTAGTTTCCAATACAGCTGCTCACCTTTGTAGCTGTCCTGCGGTCCGGAGTGGGATGTGTTCAGGAAATGACCCAAAAGACAAAAGCTGTAATAGTGTATTGCTATTTATTACAAAAACCAATGCCAATTACAGACAAAAGGTCTGGGAGCTCTCTAAGCCAACGTGAGACACACCCAGAACAAAGAGCTTGTGATGTATTTACAGTCTCTATAGGACACCCCCTTTGTAACCTAACTCCTACCTATGTCTGAAGACTTAAGCAGTTCCATATGTTCTATACATGGCATCTCAGTCTTAGGAATGTGCCTCTGAACCCTCTGACCTCTATACGTTAAGCTCATATAGGGGTTACCAGGAGCACAAGGCTCTGATGGTGGTGGCCAGATACCACACTAGAACCAGGAAGTACGAGCACATAAGTCCTGTGCTCAGGTCTCTCCACTGGCTTCCTATGGCTCTGACAATAGACTTTAAAGCAGCTTAACTCAACCTAGCATCAAAGTACATCTCTGACATGTTAGTGCCTCATTAACCATCTCTGAGGATCTTAGGGACTGGCCTCCTGCTGGTGCCCAGAGTCAGGACAAAACATGGGGAAATGGCATTTCAGCTAAAACCTGGAACAGTCTTCCTGAAGATGTGAGACAGGCTTCTACAATGACAATGTTTAAATCCAGGCTCAAACCGGTTCTGTTTAACTGCGCATTTCTGAAAGATTTTTATTCTGCACTCTTCTCTTTTAATGTTCATTTCTGATGATTACGTATTTTTATTTGTCTGTATTGTGATTTTCTTTTTTTTTT
>KN484167.1:14200-26539 GCA_000787095.1 Periophthalmodon schlosseri | reverse complement strand
ACAGACACACACACAGAGAGACAGTGTAAACAGGACAAACTCAGAGGGAACCAAGAAGGAAGCAAAACATGTCCAGAAAGCACAGGATCGAAGTGTGTGGATGTCCAAACCCAACCCACAATGGGCTCTCTCTATTCAAAAACTGCAAAGGATTTTTAGACAGCATTTAGACAATCCTCTGCTTAAATCTGTCAAACTGTCCATCTTCATCTTAAAGCCACAAAACACTCATCTGAAGACAAAGAGGGGTGGAGTTTAAACAGAGAGACGAGAGACTGCGGTACTTTTTTAGCCCAGTGCAATATATAAATCATAGTGTCTCAGATCAGCAGTGGTGGAATGTTATGAAGTAAAAGTAGTAAAGTACTGTACTTACGTATAAATTTGAGGTATCTGTACTTTACGTACTTTAAGTACATTTTAAAGTGGATAATTTATACTTTTACTTCACTACATTTGAGAGCAGGTATCTGTGCTTTCTACATTTTTGAACTGGACTGAAAAGTAAATTACTGTTTTGAAAAGTCTGGGGGGTTTATTTTTAGCACGTTCATAATGTGAACAATCAACAAATAAAAAACATCTAGAAAAAAAGTTCAATTTAATTGTTTCTGTTGAACTAAATTCAGCACAAATCTTCGCAAATCTATCAAAATCGTAGCTTTATAAGACCTAAAAATCTTTGTGAAATACATTTTTAAAGGGGTGCTTTAATGTTTTTACTTAAGTATATTATTTCTTGTGATACTTTTACTTGAGTATTTTTTTTTTTATTTGATTTCATAAACAATGTCCAATGAGACATTTTCTACCTTGGACCTGGACAAATGAGAGATTACACTGACTAGTACTAAAATAGTGTTTCCTATTATCATCAAATGTTAAAACTGCCCACTTTTACATTACTAGCATGTGATTGGTCCATTCTATGTAAAGGATACGGCAGGAGTCCTATCTCATGTATTTTTTGTGTTATCTAGGAATGTAACTTCGGTTCTATGAGTCCCTTCTGACATGTGCAGGATTCAGTGCTTATATATAACACATGTAGTTCATGATTTTATATTTTGTTCATTGTAAACCACAATATTGATCTATAACGGCTTAATATTAGAAACTGCACCACTGACTTCCTGTTCACAACTGCACAACTGATAATAAAATGTAACTGTAGGAAGCAGCAGATTTTCATTTACACGTTTGTATTATTGCAAAATGGCTATGTGACATGTTTTGACCCTACACGTATGGCCCGAATATGAATTATTTTTGAATAAACGCATGCAAGTTCAGAGCAGTGGGCGAAGATAAGGGGTAGGTGAAAACAGACATTTTCTGACCTCTGAATCAGGCATATGTAAGTAGAGATATTACAGCCTCTGAAGAATTTTTATTTTTATTTTTTTCATAGAAGTACACATTTTATATTGCGTTTTAGCAGAACTGCAATACAGAAATGTTATATGACCAAAACAAACTACTGCCTTTTTTTAGAATATAGAAACACACATGACTGTACTGGATCCTGTATGATCTTGACTACCCTGTCCTCACTCCCCCCTCTTCTCTCTTGCAGTAAACTGTTCCACGTGCGTCCTGTCACTCAGACGGATGTGTACCGCGCTGATGCTCGAGAAATACCTCGGATATTCCAGGTACTGCTCCCCCCTACAGAGTCCTATGCATAAAACATCCATCGACATCTATGTGCTAACGGGAGCGACTCAGCCGCACCATTACATCCTACTCAGCTCTGTACTTCCAGCTCTTTGGAATGTGATCTGAATACAAAAATGTCTGCAGGGGTTGTAGTAGAAGCAGTAGGAATATTTTATCACACAAAGTAGAATATTTGGTCTTGTCAGGACTAAACAAGAACTTAACCCACTATAAATCAAATGCACTGCTAATACTTGTTGTACTAGTAGTGGTAGTAGTGTTCCTAGTACTAGTTCTGGTTATAGTAGTATCTTGTAATCTTAATGTTAACTAAACATTCGTGAACTTGTGGAGTTTGCGATATTCGACTATGTATCACCGCCATGAGTGGGGGAGGAGAGGGAAGGGGGCGCCATCAAAAATCTTGTCTTGGCTGCCAAAAGAGCTAGAACTGGCACTGAAGAAGTCTACTTTAAAAATGTCAGCAAAGTGAATGCATTTTAAAACAGTTTGTTCTTGTCAGATCCTGTACGCTAACGAAGGCGAGATCAAGCGTGACCAGGAGGCGTGCGTGGAGCCGGTTGGCTACAGTGAGCGGCCATCTTACATCAGCCACAAAGGGCACGAGCTGATCCCTACGCTGTACCACTTCCCCTCCGGCTGTGAGGTGTGTGCCCGCCCCCTCTGGCACATGTTCAAGCCCCCGCCCGCCCTCGAGTGCCGCCGCTGCCACTTCAAGTGCCACAAGGACCACATGGGCAGCAAGGAGGAGGGCATCCCACCGTGCAAAGGTGAGCTAAGGGGAAGTGTTTTGTCTGGGTGGGATGTACAGCGTTGCCACCTTGGAGGGTTGTCAAAAGTAAGAAAATCAGACACTGATCGATACTAAAACTAGTATCAAAAGTAGATGCTCATTTGAGCAGGTATCGATACTAAAAAAGTCCGTTTGATAGGACAGAAATGAACCTTTCCTGAATATCTTTAGAATGATCTTGGCTGTATCTTTCACAATTATAAGACACATAGACTAGTTTACGCCCATGGACCACTATGGAACCTACTGGACACTGAGGGATTACACAGATATAAGGCCACATGGTAAAAGGAAGTACTTCCATTTAATGTTGAAAATTACATTCTATCGTCTAAATAGCGTTTTTCATTATCATTGTGGTATCGAAATCGCCATCGAGTATCGAGTCTATTCCTTAGTATCGAAATTGAGTTTGAAATTTTAGTACCGTGACACCACCACCAGGATAATCAGTCTTTTTGTATAGTTGGCTTGCCCACTGGAAACAACAAACTCGTGAAGTTAAAATTACAAAAAAAACAATGTCCTTTTGTGTGTAATCCCTCAGTCATCCGGGTTGTTCCATCCCAAAAGAAAATTTTATTCTGTCAACTGAATACAGTGAATTTTGACACTCATCCAGGAGGCTTCTTCAGTTAGGACAGGGTTCTGGTTTGCCATATATCTGTCTGAAGTGAGGAACTAACTACACTGAAACTTACACCCCCTAGTTGGTATTAAGTCCATTGAACTACCCTAAGGTGTGAACTTTCACCTGAGTCATATTTTGCATAGTTTACCCAGGAGACAGTTCACCTTAGAGTAGTTCAATGGAGTGTTCAAACGTATTCACTCGTGTTAACTTGACAGAATACATTTTCTTTTGCAACTTCTGAGCCGTTTTAATGTATTTAAAATGATCTCCAAATGGGGCGACTGAGTCTTTGCCCATCAGCCAGAGCGTCACTAGTTCTAGCGCAGTGTCACTGTGTCCCTGGGCAGGACACTTCACATACTTAAAGCGGACTTATTATGCAAAAACGTCTTTTCAGATCATTTAATGTTACAGTTGTTCCCCTTCTGATTGACCCTGTGAAGTTGTGTTTAGAGTGATTCGTGCATTTTTATGTAATCTTTATTCTACTGTATTCAAGACGCCATTGCTCTATTCCCGTTTTCACCGCCACCAGTACACGCCCACTGTGACGTACTTACTTCCTTCTCCCATTTTATTTTCTTAATCAGTGATACACGTAGGATTTGGCAGCATCAAATAGTAATTTTGGCAGAAATTTTTAAAAATCTGTTACTCGCTAGTGTGATGTGCAGCTCTCCATCCGAGGAGCTGACAACTATGCGGCGCTTTGTTGTGGTGATGTTAACGCCAACTTCAGCTCCCATCGGCACCGCAGTTTTCTAACACGGAATCAGCGGACTTGCTTTCTTTTATTAAGTTGTTTTAGATGAATATTGCGATTTAAAATGTTCAAATTATAACATAATGATCCACAGCTGTCAGAGATTATAACTATAGAGCAGACACAAGCACAATAGGTCTTCTTTAACCCACTCCTGTGATAGTAATGAGAGGATGGAACAAAATAATGCATTGCAGTACCTGACTTGTCTTCCCTCTTCAGTGAACTACGACATGTCCACGGCCAAAGAGCTCCTCCTCCTGGCGAGCTCTGCAGAGGAGCAGACGCGCTGGGTCAGCCACCTGCTCAAGAGGATTCCCCGTAAACTGTCCACCCTGAACTCCCCTCCAGCTGCCCTGCCTCCTGCACCTCAGCCCTCCACCCCGGAGCTCCAGCACAGACCTAGTCCCAGAGTCTCCCCCAGGGCCTCCCCCAGAGCTTCCCCTCGCATGTCCCACCGAGGAGCCATCAAGATCCAGGCCAGAAGCATGCAGCAGCAGCAGCAGCAGCAGAGCTCAGGCAAAACCAGGTGAGAAAAGCACAAGCACACAAGCCATGGCAAAGTCTAAGGCTTTTACCTTAGAGACGAGAAGTACAACGTCCACGTTGTTTATATTTATCCATCATTTTGTGCTTATCTGGGCTGGCAGCTTCCCAAACTTTCCTAATCCCGCACACTTCCCCCAGCTCCCCTTATAGACATAGTTCCTCCAGCATGTCATTGATCCTACCCCGAGTCACCTCAGCTCTACTCCAAAGTCCTCCCGGGCGACTGAAGTCCTCTCCTGTCTCAAAGGGTGCACCCAGACACCCTGTTGCATGAAACTGTTTTAGGCCACAAGCAAAAATAATCTTCTCCAGCACCTAAATTAGAAATCTGGTCCATTCATGAATAAAAGGCTTGAGAATCAGATGAGTCCCTGGAGTAGAGATTCCCGGCATCAGGACCCTGTGGAGTGTGGTCCCCCTGTGGTTGGAACATATCATCCTTGTATCATCTGTAGAAAAATCGATATGACTGTCCTTTAACCTTTATTATTCCAGTATTGTACATTGCTGTGGGCTGGTGCTCTGATAGGCTGCTTACATAGCCCCTGTTTGACCCCTGTATAACCCATGTCCCCTGGCTCTCACTTCTGCAGCTCTGGGCCCATGCTGCGCATCATCCTGCACTGACCCCTGACCTCTGACCTCTCTGACATCTTCACTTTCTAACGACTTTCTCTGTGTAAGTAGAGCTGTCCCTGCATCACCTGGCAACCCATCTTCATCTGGTTATGCTACTACAGCTAGTGTATACATATTCAAATAATATCACATAGAACTTTCAGTATATATCAAAATTTGAAAGTTCTATGAATCCCGGATGACCACCAGATGTGCGTTGAATGATTATTCCTGCACACGTGCAACAGTGATCATTCAGAATTATATAACCACAACTCTAGTCTATAAATACAATTGATGAATACAAAAAATCATTTTTAAAATGCACATACCAGAAGAGGCTGGGTTAGGGTTAAGCAGTACCGACGCCTGCTTGCGTTCATATGTCTTCGTCTTCACTGCTTGCTAACCCTTCATGGCTTCCTGCATCCTGCCCTCACGCCTCCACAGCGCCCCCGGGGGCAGCAGTGTGTCTCGCACCCTGACCCTCCTGGTTAAACGTGGATACACTGGTGTTTTCAGAGTGCTGGAGTTCGGCCTGCCTGGCTGGACTTGGGCTCTGGAGGAGGCCGATAGCGATGATGACGATGATTTCTTCTAAAGGAAACCTAATAATTTCTTGGTAACTGGCATGGCGTCTCTGTGTGCAGTTCAAAGCATGCAAACTGTGTGGAAATTCTGACTATTTTTGGCCATTATATGTACGCTACCAGTCAAAAGTTGTTGTTTTTTTTTGTTTTTTTTTACCATCAAGGGCATTTAATAGTTCAGTGGAATAAGACCCTGAATATGTCATCGTCCTATTAAGTCAAAAATGTTTATAAACTAGTCAAATTATAGGAAACATATCACTACTACAATAACCGTTGCAAGCAGCACTTCGCTGGTAATTAATGCTTCAAGAGCCCTTCTGTATTGAGAAACTTGCATTGCTCAGATATGATTTAGACTCATTCTTCTACACAAAACCTTAAGTTCACCTGCCTTTTTCCATAGGTTTTCTCTTGGATGCAGGTCTGGTCATAGATTGATTAAGTTGGTAGAGCTAAATTTCAGTTAACTAGCAACTAAGAGGAAATGTAACTTGTAAAATTACTTCAAAATAGAGAATCATTCTGAACTCATTAGAACTTGAGTAAACTGTAAGAGCAGATAATGTTACTTCTACTGAGCTTTGCCCTATCTTGCAATGATAAAGATATTTACACAAAGATTTAGAATATAAGAACTGTAAAGAGTATAAACTTGTGATATGTTTTCTTTTCGTTTGACATCAAAATGTGTCTCAAAGGAGACATTCTGCAGAATCCACTTTTAACCGTGTTATAGCTGTTTCCTTCTCATTATCTTCTGAAGTTGTATTTGGAGTGATTCGTGCATGTTTGAGTAATCTTTATTCTCCTGTATTCAAGATGTCATTCTTCCACCTGTACACGCTCACTGTCATGTACCTTCTCCAATTTAAATGTAGGATTCTGCAGAGTTATGTAGCCATTTTGGTACAAATGAAAACAAAAAATTCTGCTCGCTAGCGTCATGTGCAGCTGTCCATGTTGTGATGAAGCTGACGGCGCTGTACAGGCGGGAATCGGGTCCTAATACCTCACTGGGCTCTGCAATTTTCCAAACCAAAAGTCAGCAGACTTATTTCTTTGATTAAGTTGTTTCAGATGAATAATGTGATTTAAAATGTCCAAATTACAACATAATGATCCACAGGTGTCATAGATTATAAGTATAGCACAATATGTCTTCTTTAAACTTGACTTTTTTGTTTTTGTTTCTCATGCCTTGTGCCTCTCGCGTTGTCGTTGTCTGATTTAACTGTGTGTGTCTTAAAGGCATTGCATGTCTTTGTTGCTAGCTCCTATTATTTTTTAATATCTTTGTTTTTCCCGTTTTTTTGCAGTTAACCCCGGCCGAAAACCAAGCACAGCAGCATTCTGGCGTTTTGAAAAGATGAAATTTTGGACTGAGAATGTGTTGTTTGCTCAAAAAGGACATCTCCACCAGCTGCCTGTTGTCATGAGAACCAACGACTATATTTGGCATTTTACCACGACAGGAAAAAGCAGCAGTTGTGTCATATCAAAAACATGGGGGAAGTATATCAACTTTCTGTTTGTCATTTTGAAATTTTATCTCGATTTGAATGATGTGAGACGTGTGTACATTTGTATATGGGAAAAAAATGTGTGTTTTTATGAATGCCAAAAATGCAGTAGGGTATTACACTTAGGATGTATTTCTGAGCAGTGTTACAGAATGAGATGTGAAATTTTGGACTGGATTTTACAGAACACAAAATAGAATGTGAACAATGGCTTTCCATTTACATTCATTCAAATAAATTCTGTTACTTTTGATTGGAAGAAAATGCATTTTTGGTGACATCTGGTGTTCTGTTTTTTTAATTAAAACACGACATAAGGTATCCATCTTTATACAGTGTGTCAGGGCAGCTCCGTGGCTTCACACGCTTCACAGCAAGAAGGTTCAGGGTTTGATTCCTGGAGTTTGCATGTTCTCTCCTGTTTGGCTGGGTTTCCTCTGGGCACTCCGGTTTACTCCATCAACCCAGCCCTCCAGCTAAGGTAAACCTGACCAGGACTAGCTCAAGATCTGGAGATGGGTCTTCGAGCACTGCGCTGGGCTGTCCACTGCTCCTGAGGAGATGCCCCGGCCACACTGAACGATGGTTCAAATGCAGTGGACAAATTTTCCTTCGGGAACAATAAACCTATATCCCTTAACTGTGCCTTAGCCTATGGATCACATATATAGAAGTATATCAGTAGTAGTACTACAGTGAGTATAGTATTCATGGGTTTCAAGCTTTAGCAATCAAGTCCTACATTTTTCTTCTTCTGTGGTTTACTCACATAAATGTAAGTACAAAATGTATTATAGGTTTTTCATTATGTCATGTTTTCATATAAAAACAAGGTATTTTATGTGTAAAAAGACTAAATTTACCATATTTAGGGCAAAGTTTTTTGCTTCTTTTTGTTATTGATACTAGATATTAGATAATAAAAATATACATAGGGGATTTTGGATGTCTTGTTTAGTGTTAGTGTAAACTAAATCTGACTGAAATTTGCCTAAAAGGTCTAATTTTGCCTAATTTTTTGAAGTTAATTCCAAATCTGATTTTAGCTTTTAAGATTGATTCGTCAGACTCTAAAGTTTGGTGTGTGTAGGTATGACAGTTTTAACCCAGAGACACTGAAGGATGGGTCAAATGCAGAGGACACATTTCCCTCCAGGACAATAAAGTGTTCCTTATTTTACCTTAGAATTCAGATAGTATTTTCTAGAAGCTGGGCATGTCATTTTAATTTTAATACAATGGATGTACACTTTATCTTTATGATATTTATATCATAGAAATGAAGCTATAACGAGAACATAATTTCTTTTAATGCTGCACACATTTCTGCTCATCTTGCACCTAAATTCTAAAAAGTTTCCTGAGTAGGAGGTGCCTGGTCGTGTTGGACAAACTTTTAGGTGCTACTTTTAAAAGTGCTCACAGAAAAAAAGCCTCTGACCCAAGTGGAGAATTGTGTTTGAAATCTGCAGACTACGTCTCACTTCCCACTGTGCCACATACGCCCGTACATGTCCCCACTGTGCCACGTACGCCCGTACATGTCCCCACTGTGCCACATACGCCCGTACATGTCTAGAGAAGTGATCTGGACAAACTTTGAGACTTTCAGACTTTTACAGTCAAATCCAACTTTTAATGAGGGAGGAGAGGCTAAACCCAGTCAAGACTCAAGTCTATTTATAAGTACATTTAAAAAAAGCTTCAGCTGACCAAAGTGCTTCACAAGAAAGTCAACAAAAAACAAATCTACAGATAACATGGTACATGGCAAAAGAACAATAAAACACCAAGATATCCTGTCTGGCTAGTGTTAAATGCCAGGGAGAAGAGGTGGTTTTCAGGCTAGTCTTAAACTGCGTTAAAGACTGAGAGGATCTGACAGGCAGAGGGAGGATTATTAGAGCCAACGTGTGATGTAAGACTTTGATTTTAAATTTAACCTGAAAGGTTTGGAGGTAAAGGTTTGGAAGTATGTCATCTTGGTCTTAAAATGTTCATATTAACTTGCTCTACTTGATCCCAGTGTTTTTATTTGGCTACGGTGTCCGTAAATAAAGATATGCACATTAATAAGAGACAAATCAGGCGCCTTCTTTCCCTGAGGTCACTCACGCTAGCGTTAGCAACAGGTTTGCTTGACAGCGTCCCTGCTAAACCAGTGATGTGGGCAGGAAGGGGCGTTACCTTCAACAGCCTGGCTCCAGATTGGCTCTTTGGTTGCTATGATACTCGCGGTCAGAACTCAGCTCCAGATTGGCCCCTATAGCTGCTCTAGCCTCGATGAGCTTCATTTGACTGGAGCTGAACGCTGTGGGTGACGTCACAGTCCCTTAAGTCCACTTCTTTATACATGGTCCTGACGCCCCTTTGACGCCCCTTTACTCTCCAGGTTGACATCGCCCCAGAGCGCTATCACAACAAAATCAGCTTGCATCCCGCTAATGAAACTACTTCACATCGCATCAGGTTTGTGAAGTTGTAGTGTACGGTTTTGTATCCTGTTTTTGTATATTTATGGAGAGTTGTCGTTATGGGAGCATGGGTGACCTAAACTTGTGGGCTGAACTTTGGACAGAAGCTAACTGCATGAGGACATCTAAAACCTCTTCAGGCAGGTTTTTGATGAGGGAACAGCATTATAACACACATAATACCTCCTCTTAATACAACAAGAGACACAAGAAATATGAACCAGAGCAGACAGTTTTTACGGGTAGGAGCTCATCCATCTCCTTATTGAGGCTCAGAGCACTGATCCAAACCCACGGTGTTTTTCATCTGTCTCCTCTTGGAGTAATTTGGATGATTTCAATTATCATGACATTGGATTGTGTACTCTGTGAAAAGTAAACTTCTTAGTACTACCTAATATCTGTACAATTACATGTGTGTGTATGTGTGTGTGTGTGTGCGTGTGTGTGTGTGCGTGTGTGTGTGCGTGTGTGTGTGTTTGATAAAGTGAGGAGCTGTGGAGAGAGTGGGCTGAGAATAAATGTTTCAGAAACGCCTAAAGCTGCTCCAACATCTCAACATCCATAATGCACCACTGCGCTATCCTCTGCACCACTTCACCACCCTCTGTCATCCTCTGCACCACTGCACCATCCTCTATAATCTTCTATACCACTGTATGAAACAGTTTCATCCCCTGAACCATACTGTGTCATCCTCTGCACCACTGCACCATCCTCTGCATCAGCATCCTCTGCACCACTGCTCCATCCTCTGCATCATCATCCTCTGTGCCACTGCACTATCCTCTGTATCATCTTCTATAACATTGTACCATACTGTATCATCCTCTACATCATCTTATATCATCATCTGCACCATCCTGTATCATCCTCTGCACCACTGCACCATCCTCTGTATCATCCTCTATACCTCTGTACCATACTGTATCATCCTCTGCATTATACTGTGTCATCCTCTACACCACTGTACCATCATCTGCATCATTATCTTCTGTACCACTGTATCATCCTCTGCATCATCATTCTCTGCACCACTGCACTATCCTCTGCACCATCCTCTATACCACCGCACCATCTTCCACAACCATAAGATTATAATTTTAAAAAATTGGAATAAAAATGTATATTTTTATTATCTGCATAACCTACAGTTTGCACATACTACACCGTATTTATACAACATATCATACTGTACAAAGATAAGGTGGTATAAGTGTCTTCTTCGAATGTGATATGCAAGGCCAGTAGCAGGGATTGAACCTCCAACCAGCAGGTGAGTGGTTGAACTGAGCTTCTATGGCCTCATGTACTCATTTGTATGTATTAAAGTGAACACTGTCCCAGGACAGAGATACTGTATAAGCAGCTCTTGAGGTCAAAATAAGTGAGCAGTGTGCTGTCTGCATCTGCTAATGAGGTTTTTATCGTCCGTGATCTGGGAAGTAAGCCCGGTGCGCTGTTAGCATGTTAGTTATTGTTAGGATTAGCCTACTGTGATGGCAACATTCCTCTCTGACCTCTGAAAGTTGTGAAAAGCACTTATAAAGTCATCACTGTGAATAATTGGTATGCTCAGGATGCATAAGGTAAGTGAGGAATAACTTTGGACAGCTGCAAAAAATGTTGTGTTTTTCACATTTCCAACACGGCCTCTCCAATGCCCTCCATCAATCCAACCCTTTGAACGCATTTACTTTAAAAATTAAACTTTCAAATTTTCCCCATGAATAATGTTATTTCCCTCGTCGCTGAGCAAACATTTCTGGTTACGTTTCTTAAAAGTGAATTTGTGAATTATGTAAATTGTGTGGACGTGTAAACTTGCTGACTCTCCGCTCTCTCTCAGTCTGCTCCTGCATTTCAAGTGAGGAGGCCTGCACGAACTTCACAGACCAGAGCAAAATACTAACATGGATTTAAATAATTGATGCCATTTTGTACAGTGTATGATCAGAGGTGGGTAGTACTCAGTTACATTTACTTGAGTAACTTTTTAAAGAGTACTTTTCTAGCAGCAAACTTTTACTCCTACTTAAGTATTATTTTTATAGAAGTAACAGTACTCTCCTCCTCTGCACCACTGGACCATCCTCTGCACCATCCTCTATGCCACTGCACCATACTGTGTCATTCTCTATCTAGTACTTTTTTTTTTTTTTTTACTTTTATAGAAGTAACAATTCTCTTACAGTTCAAATCCCACTCTCGACATAAATATCATTAGTTGAACGGCCAGATCCACTGACCCACAGGTTGGCGGTGCGATTACAGCTCCCACAGATGAATGCTGTAGTGTGTGCTTGGGGCAAGACACTTAACCCACCTCGTCCCCTGTGTGTGTGTGTCAGATATGTTTCTGTTTGTCTCATTTTTGTGCCTATCCTCTTACTGGAGTAGTTTCATGGACTTCTTCTGTGATGGGGTTGTGAGTTATTGGTGGGGATGAATTTGAAATGCCATGGCCAAATTAGAATAAAACCTAAAGTGAGGGGAGAGGGTCAAAGGGCTATCAAATATGTCCATTTATTACAATACATTCCTTTAAAACACCCAAGCTCAGTGAGAATACAGCTATGATCAAAGTTAACATTGTCCTGCAATGATCCGAGTCTTATCCGACTGCATTCACGTCCATGGGGGCACCTCTTTGTCCTCGCAGCAGCCACGACTCCCACGCCACAGAGCCATCCTGCACCACAAAACACAAGGCCG
>KN484167.1:0-14072 GCA_000787095.1 Periophthalmodon schlosseri | reverse complement strand
CGTTCGCCCCATACCTCCTCCTCTCCGTTCAGTCGTCATTCACTGCCGTCTTGTGCCTGCCTCGTACCACCAACCAGTCTGGTCACATGGTCACATTTTTATATGGCACTTTTCCACCTTCAAGTCACTCCAAGCTCAGAACCAAAGCAAACAAAGGAAACAAAGAAAACAATAGAGCTAGTCAGTATGCTAATAGATGTGAAAGCACCCATTAAGAGCTGAGTGAATATGCTGAGTATGACTCAGGCACAGTGCACACTTAGTGTAGCTCAATAGACCTAGCCCACATA
This sequence comes from Periophthalmodon schlosseri, assembly GCA_000787095.1. Lineage (NCBI taxonomy): Eukaryota > Metazoa > Chordata > Actinopteri > Gobiiformes > Gobiidae > Periophthalmodon > Periophthalmodon schlosseri. Next base: position 13,782 of record KN484167.1, on the reverse strand, counting down.
CAGAAACTGTAAACAATAGTTGACTCCAGTTTCACTATAGTTAGCTCCGCCGTTCAGATAGATATAAGGCAGTGTCCACCAGCATCTGACCAGAACTGAAGAAGCCGCTTGGATGAGCAGCTAAACATCTTCACTCCTACAACTTTTTGTCCAGTTGACAGATTTTACTTTGGCCTTTACTAAGGGTTTTACATTAAGGAACTAATCAATGCACATTCATACAGCAGTGTACCAGACACTGGGGCGAGGAGGGTTAAGTGTCTCGCCCAAGGACACAACGGCAGTATTCATCTGTGGGAGCTGGAATCGCACCCCCAACCTGTGGGTCAGTGGGTCTGATTGCTCAACCAATGATGTTCATGTCAAGAGCGGGATTCAGACCTTCGGATCAGTGGGCAAACTACCAACTGAGCTACTGTCTGCCTTTTACACCATGCGTTCTTCTTGGCACAGGATTGGAGAAGGAGGTCATGTGATCCTTCCCACAGCTACAGGTAGGGAGGTTGAACTAAAAGCAAGGCCCACCAATAAAACACAAGAACATGCAGCTGGAATAAAAACAAGCGAATAAACCCATCCCACTGTGCCGGCCACACTTCTACTCGAGTAATATTATTTTGAAGTAACGTTACCCTTACTTGAGTACATTTTTTGGCCACTCTACCCACCTCTGTGTATGATTGCATAAGAGACTTGGCCGCTGTCGCAGGTTTAAGTAAATATGTGAGGCAAAATGGGGCAGGCTGTTGACTCTGGACTTCATGATTAAAAGAACTTTGGCTTCACATCAGGAGAACAAGAACTGAGCCTGCATCTCCGCAACAGTAAGTCTGTTTTTTGTACATGTTAAATCTATCCCAAGCTTGATAAATGAATAGAATTTTAAATGAGAGATGGTGTCAGCTCTAATGGTCAGTGATCAGCTTGGGTCTTTTGAATGGAGAAGTCTACAGTCAGTCTTCTGTCAGTAACAGTTGTGGTTTGGAGGAGACGCAAGACTTTGGAGGACGAAATGATTGAAAGTTTGTATTTTTTATGTTCAGGGTTTTACTATCGAAAGCTGTTTAGATTTTTTTTCACAAGACAGAACAAAATTGAAAACTGAGATGGATCCATTTCTATTTTATATTGCCCAGCTCTAGACTATTACGTCATCACATCTAAACCTCACAGTTCACCAAGAACAGTAGAATCTGGAACTGAACGGTATACAGTTTTGCTTTTATGTTGTAATTATAAGTAGATAAGATAAGATAAGATAAGATACTCAGACAAGCCACTGATCAGTACTAAAACTAGTATCAAAACTACAGACTCATTTGAATCATTGAGTCTTGTTCCTCAACGAAATACATCAGAATTGGACCTTTTCTGAATAATTATAGAATGGTCTTCTCCTATATTAGACCTGGTATAAGGTAATTAAAATATATATGTACTGCTATGTTTTAGTTGAAAATGACATTCTGTTTAAGTCTTTATTATCTTGTGATTTCAAAATCAGTATTGACATTGGGGAATTTTAGTATTGTGACAACTAATAGGTCACCTATTAATACTTGTCCACAGAGATGAATGTGAACTTTACTTGTGGAACCAAAGAGGTAATTCCCCAATTTGAGTCAGAGCCGAATTTGCGTCATATTTGATCTGCACAGGCCCAGAAGCTTCAGCACAGAGACATACACAGACAAACTACATGCAATATGCTATACATTAGTTTTATTCTTTAAATGTGTTTATTTGAAGTTCAACATGAGCCCAGTGTTTGTGAAGACACAGCATTTCACTGCTAATAAACCTGAGCTAACAGAGGAGTGCAGAGAAACAGGAGGCTAACTGACTTTAGTGTTATATTTCATGTGTTTGGTGATTATAGAAGGTACAAGATTTTGCTTCTTTATCTCAAAATAAACGTGAAACTTTCTTTGCAAACTCTATTTAAAGCCAGAGTATGTACATTTTTTGCCAAAAACATACCAAAATAAAAGCATGTTTTGTTTTTTTTTTGGTTTTTTTTGTTTTTTTATTTTGATTGTGTTTATTGCACTGACAACAAAAGTTACTGTGAGTGGGCTTGCATCTCCACAAACCTGAATCTTATTTGGCCTGGAGGAGGGCCTCCTCCGGCTTGTTTCCATGGAAATGTTGTTCCTCTGGCTATAATCTTCCACAGTATGACATAAAACTATCAGGTGACACTCCACCTCCAGAAAGTTACACTGTGTAACTTTACCATTATTGAATTGCATTCTAAGGTGATAATATCTTTATGCTGCGTTCCAGTTGCTCTCTGAGGTTGGAACTTGGATCTTGGAATGACTTAATCTCCGAGTTCAACATCGGATGCCTGTTCCAGTTGTCAAGTCGGAAAAACAATGACCAGTATATTACCATCAAAATAAATACTAGGAAAGTGCTCAAATCAGCCAGAATGGGGAGCAAATTATGTTCGTGTAGTGCTCCAGACAGTCTTACAACATTAACAGTTAATAAAGCAACGTTTGCGAGTGAATTTCGGCTTTTGTTGACCTTAGTGTCATGTACACGTTAGTAACATAACATACTTACATAACAGAGCATAACAGCACATTTATAATTGGGGGTTAGAGGTGGTGCAGGAGCAGGCTTGTAGAAGCAGTTCACAGGAAGAAGCAACTAAAGGCAAAATAACACAAGTACCATCGATATTTTAACTGTCGGACATCAAAGTTTATCGAAACGAAAGGGCAGAGGTGAGATTTCCTAACGCGAAAAATCCAACCTCCGTGGACAACTGGAACGCACCATAAAAGAATAAAAACGCACTCAAGCTAACTGCTAGCATGACTGACACAAACTTGATAAATGACTCAAACTGGGCAATGACGTATTGTACTCACGCATATAAGATTTGACTTGTGTTTGAAAAAGACTCAACACTCTGAAAGTACGGTAATTCATTTATACATTCTCTCTTACAGTGACCTCCAGCTGGTTGCTCCTCCTCTCTCTCCTCCTCTGCCTCCTCCCCGTGTGCCTCTCTTGCCCCGCCCTCTGCCGATGCTTCTCCCGCCGCGCCGAGGTGGTCTGTGACTCCACCCCCTTCGACTCATTCCCATCGGACTCCCTCCCCCAAAGCACCTCCATTCTAACCATCCAATTCACCAACATCTCCACCATCACCGAGACCCACCTCACCCGCACCCCAAACCTTCAAGAACTCCACCTGTTCAGCAACCAAATCCAAAACCTGGGACCCCATCTTCTCCGAGGACTTCCAAAACTTCGTACTATAGATCTTACCGACAACAAACTCACCAACTTACCAGCCAACGTCTTTAGCCACGCTCCTCTCGAAAGTTTGGTTTTGAAAAATAACCAAATCGAAATAGCAAGTGAAGATTGGTTGTCAGAAAACAGCACGTTGACATGGCTAGACTTATCCGGAAACCGTTTGACGAAAATCCCGGCTAGCTTGTTTGGCAAACTCCCGAATCTTGACAATCTTGATCTCCCAAACAACCGATTGGAGAAGGTTACGGAAAGCTCGCTAGATGCGCTAACCAAATTGGAACGGCTAAACTTGGACAACAACAAGATAGACGCTCTGGATGCCACGGTTTTCCAGAAAAATCTAAACTTGACGCATCTCTTTTTATCTCGGAATAAACTTCAAAAACTTCCGCAGGGTTTGTTTCGGAATTTGGTGCATCTTCGGCATTTGAATTTGGAGGAAAACCAGTTGCAGACAATGGCACCGGGGTCGTTGGATTCGTTAGTGGCTCTGGATGAAGAGGGACTAGACCTGGCAGGTAATCCATGGACCTGTGACGGAAAGATCCTGTATCTGTGGAGGTGGATGAACAAAAACAAGAGCAGGGTCTTCCTTCCTGACACGGTCACATGCGCCGCTCCGCCAGCTCTGATTGGACGGTCGGTCGTGTCACTGACGCAGAGTGAAATCAAATAGTGTTTGGTGTGTTTTGGGGTTTGAAGATTAGCCTAGCACATACAGCTAACAAGTGCTGGTGGAAAGGCTATATGAAATTGAAATACATAAAATGCATGTTGTTTTTACTTTTGTGTTTTATAGTTTGACTGTTTTCAGGATATTCTTTTATACTAACAATATTTGCTAGTAAATAATGTTAGTAAGCAAATGCTAACTGGAAAATGGTCACATTTTAATACAGCGCTGTTCCACCTTCAAGACACTCAAGCACTTTACATCAAGAAACCACTCACCCATTCACACACACATTCATACACCAGTGTACGCAGACACTGGGGGTGAGGTGGGTTAAGTGTCTTGCCCAAGGACACAACATGAGCGTTCATCTGTGAAAGTAAAATGACTTAGTTTTGCTTAAAATAAAAACAACTTAATCTGCAACATATTTTATGCAAAGTTGACTTTTTTGACCTTTTAACCATGTTATAACTATATATAACCCCAAAACATACCTGGAGTTATATTTAGCTTCATTCACACTAGTTTCAACTACTTTCAACGTAAAAGCTCCAGTGTTTACCACCTGCACAAAGGGCTTTATTGTGAAAAGGTTGGACAGGAGGCACTAACACACTAACGAAGCTTAACTCGGTTTCAGTGGTGACTCTAGAACAGTTCTAACATGTCGCCATGGAGAACGCATGAACAAAAATCACATCATAGACACAGATGTTAGACCTGACCACTCAAAAATGTAATTAAGCTCAAAGGGGCAGTCACAGTGGACAGTAAAAATGTCAATCAACTCATGAATACACATATAGACTCATAAAAGGTAAAATAAGAAGAAATATCATGGTCTTTTTGGGTTATATTTTGGACATTTAAAATTAGTCATTAAAAAAAAACAAAAAACAGTCTGTTGACTTCTGTTTGAAAAGTGTAGTGTTGATCCCCGCCTGCCCCTTTACAGTACATCACCATAAACGTCATCACAACAATCATGTTGGTGGCCCCGCTTATGGAGAGATACAGATCACGGCAGTGAGCACTTTTTTTATTTGTGCCAAAATGTCTACGTGTGTCACCATTTCAGAAAAACTATACAACAAATCGGACAAAAAAGCAGTGAGTGTTTACGGGGGTGAGAAAATATGGCGCCTTGAAGGAGAATAAAGGAGGATAAAGAGAACTCAAACATGCATGAATCACTCGAAATACAACTTTGAGTTGATGGTAAGTGGAAAACAGTTATAACATGTTTTAATCTTCTTAAAGTGGAGCTAAACAATAAATCCACTGTCTTGCTACTAAACTGTGCATATGATGTGTTAATAGCATTATCCACAGTTCCTAGTCATTTTTTGGCAACTTTAGTGCAAACTAGGAACATTTACATGTTTCTGGTTAAAAAACGTCTTAATCTAAATAAGTGCAGCCTTCAGTGGCCTCTGAAATTTCACGTAGTTGGTGACGTCACGAAAGACTGCCCTGATCGCAGCCAGGTGTTTCTGATTACAAACACCTGGCTGCAGGGGCGGAGTTTGAAATGTGGATACCTGTTAGACCAATCACACTGCTCCTCATATGTCCCCTCACTCCCCTTTAGTCCTCCAGACCCCGCCCCTTCTCCCCCTCACACTCCCTTTTAGTCCTACAGACACTGCCCAGTTTAGCAGCTCTATATGAAATGTGGTTGTGGTTCAGTTTAGGTGTTTAGTCCCACTTTAAAGTCGATATGCACATATATCCCCTTTAACATGGATATGAAGGTACAGGAACATTATTTTATACATACAGATTTGTGCTTGGACCTGACTGTGAGTAACTGAGCTGAACTAGTTTTTCTTCTGGTCTCTTTCACCTCCTGGATCTGCTCATTGTAATTCCACGCCACACTCTGGGACAGTGGACTCCTCCACACGCCCGGGACAACCAACATTTATTCTCACAGAAATACCATCACACAATATCATTTATCTTTAAAGGAACACAATGGAACTTTCAAGGTATTTTTGAGCTTTAGACACACCCGTAATTGATTGAATGCAAGATGGACATGTTTAAAGGCCCTGTGATAGATTTTCTTCCATGTATATATTGTATAAGCAGCTCTTGAAGTCAAAATATGTCCGCTGTGTACTGTCTCCTTGTAATTCTTAAGTATTTTAATTGTTTAATAATCAGGAAATTCAGTTTAGCATGCTAGTTGTTCTTAGCTTTACCGTGATGACAAAACTCCGCCTCTGAAAGTTGTGAAAAGTGCTTATAAACTCGTCGTGGTGAATAATTAGGATGCTCAGAATGCATAAGGTAAATGAGGAGACAGTAAAAATCAGGTAGCCCGTCTTTAATGCCATACCACAGAACATTCTACTCAAGCAATATCATCTTCATCGAGACCGGACGGTGGCGAAAGCGTTTTGAATTTTACAAACGATATTAACACCAACATCTGCGTCAACCCTTTTTTGGCTGAATCCAAAATCACTATTCACTGTTTGATTGAAATTCATTGTTGGTGATTGTGAGCGGAACATGAGCGTTGGCATGGTAACGCTCTCTCTTTGCTGCGTTCGCTCAGACTCGGCTCATGCTTGTTCTTGCGCGCTCCGCTCTGATGAAGGCGATGGCGTCTTGTGATGGTTTTCTGAGGATTGTGGGCGCTGCTGAGTGGGAGGATCGGCCCTGTCTTCAGCCAACCTCACTGCAGTTAAAAATATACCCTCATGCTTCTATATAAACAGGCCATCTCAGGAGTCCGTTTTCATCAGTTTACTTAAGCGCGTACGACAGGCTAGACTCGTTTCTCTAGAACATAGTTAACATCATTATATTAGATTTGACTAAAATTCTTGCCTAGTTTTTTCTAGTTTAGTCATTTTGGTGAAGTTACTAAGTTTACTTCCTGGTTGGACACGAGCAGCAGATACGTAAATGGTAAACGGTCACATTTTTATACAGCGCTTTTCCACCTTTAAGGCACTCAAAGCGCCTTACATCAAGGAACCAGTCACCCATTCACACACACATTCATACACCAGTGTACGCAGACACTGGGGGCGAGGTGGGTTGAGTGTGTTGCCCAAGGACACAACGACAGTATTCATCTGTGGGAGTCGGAATCACACCGCCAACCTGTGGGTCAGTGGATCTGATCGCTCTCCCGATGATGTTTATGTCAAGAGCGGGATTCGGACAGGCAAACATCGGATTAGAGGACGAACTCTCTACCAACTGAGCTACTGTCGCCCAGGGGTGTTGGACTCGGGGGGGTAAAGGGTACTGTTTACCCGGGGCCCAGTGCAGGGAGGGGCCCTTCATAAAGTTCGCAATGTGCATTTTTCATTAGACAACATGTGGTGCGTTCCCACCAAGATGATTTGTACCCAAGGCCCAGAATTTGGTGCTACACCCCTGTACGTAGAGGTATGTTACCTAGCAACCGTAATGTTGACAAGGGCCAAAGCTTGTCTAAATGACACAGTAGTTATGATTTGAAAAGCCTCTACATTTGGATGGAACTGATGCCAATGGATCAAATCAAATCACATGTATTTACAGAGCACATTTAAAACAGCCAAAGCTCCGCAAGTGATGAAGAATAACACAACAAAAATATAGGTTTAAAAAGATGGAGGGATGATTCACTGATCCCAAAGGAAATTCAACGATGATAGATGGATGGATGGATGGATGGATGAATGGATAGATGGATGAATGCATAGATGGATGGATAGATGGATGGATGAATAGATGGATAGATGGATGAATGGATACATAGATAGATAGATAGATAGATAGATGGATGGATAGATAGATAGATAGATGGATGGATAGATAGATAGATGAATAAAAGGATGGATGGATAGATGGATAGATGGATGAGGGATAAATGGATGGATAGATGCATGGATGGATGGTTGGACGGATCGATGGATGGATGGATAGATGCATGGATGGATGGTTGGACGGATGGATGGATGGATGGATGATAGATGGATGGGTAGATGGATGGATAGATGGATAGATAGATGGATGGACACATGGATGGATGGATGGATAGATAGATGGATGGATGGATAGATGGATGGATGGATAGATGGATAGATAGATGGATGGATACATGGATGGATAGATGGTTGGATGGATGATTAGAAGGATGGATGGATATATGTGTGGATGGATAGATGCTTTATTGATCCCAAAGGAAATTCAAAGATTGCGGCTTCAGCAACATCGCATAACAGCCCATCCTCTTGCCCTCTTCAGATATATAGATGTGCTGTACAGACGTACGGCGTGAAGGACAAACGACTTCCAGAGCCTGTCCGTGGAGAAGGACAGAGACAACAGCCTGTCCTCAAAGGTGCTGTCCTGTTCAGTGATGAGGTAGTGCAGGGGGGTCTGGGGGTTATGCATGATAGACAGGATGGATGGATGGACAGATGGATAGATGGATGTCCGGTGATGGTGCAGTGCAGGGGGGTCTGGGGGTCTGGTTGTTATGCATGACAGACAGGCGTTTGTTTAGGGCTCTCTTCTCAGCCTCAGATGTGAGTCAGTCGAGCTCTACACCCACTACAGAGCCTGTCCTCCTCAGCAGCTTATCCAACCGCACAGTGTCCTTCTGTTTGAGGCCTCCTCCCCAGCAGACCGCCCGCCGAGTCATGTCCACGAGTGAGGGAGGGACGGAGGGTGAGATTAACAGGCGGATCTGCGTTGGACTGTTGTGGTGAGCGTAGGTGTTTTGGTCCGTCCCACTGAGAGAAGGCCTCGGGGAAGACCATGGACACTCTGCAGTCTAACCAAATGTTCTATATGAGCACAGCAGACAGGAGAACATGCCTGACATACATCTGCACATTATGAATGACTTCTACTGCAAGGAAAAAACGTATTACAACAAGGAATAGTATTAGTTACTTTTATTGATACTTTGCAGCTGGTGTCATCAACATTCCCTGGGGGTGTGATGCTAACTGAGGGCACTACTCTGTCAGAAGATCTATTAGACTTTAACCTGAGCTTTATTTTAACTCAGTCTGACCAGAAAGAACTGATTTGGAACTACAGCAGGTGAGATGATTTGTACTGTCTCTCCCACATAAATTACAGTCACAAGATAGCTAGCATTAGCCAGCAGTTTTTCAGTGAGTCACTCTCACCTTTTTGTGTAAAATCAAACTCCTAAACAGAACCATGAACGCTCAGATTTATCACAGGCTCCTGAAAATGTGCTGTTTAAATCCATCTTGTCTGCATGATCTGATTTATAGACTTAAAACTTTTTAATAGTGTTTGCTAAAGTGTGTCTCTGTGTAACTGCTGAACTTTCCACCAGAGAGATACATGTAGAACACCCCCAGCATGAGGTCACAGCAAAGTATCAATTAGTAGTCTGAAAATGCTTTAGGTTTATATGGTGCAATATTTCTCTTTTATGGAAGTGGGTCCATCACCTGCTTCTCTCTAAGGAGTTGTCATTACTTTGCCCAGGATAGAATGTTCCACAGTATGGCATTAGACTACATCAAGAAAAGCAGGTATAACTGGCCAACATATAGATCAGATCTGTGGAGAGGACGCCCCACTCATAGGAAGAAAACATGTTTTTTTGGGTATTTTTTAACTATACTAAACATCTTGAACAAATGCAAGGTGGATAAGTTTAATGCCATCTGTGGAACATTACAGGCAATACCATCTCCATGGAGACAAGCAGACAAAGGTCCATAATGCACCTTTGAAGTTACTTTGCAATGTTTAAGGTTCGATTGCTCTACGGTCACACTGGTACTTCTGATGAATACTAATGCAACTAAAAAATGATATTATATTTTTTATTTTGACTAGGGATGCACCGCTACGATACTGGTATCAGATATCGGCACCAATATTGAATTTTGTTAGATCAGATATCGGTTTCAAGATATTGGTTCAGTTGATATGTCATTGTGGTCTATAAATTGGTGTAATAAGATGATTGTCTGGCCAATGTTGGCTCAAAACACATCGTATTATTGAACTTGTATTTTTCTAAGCTGTTTGCCATTATTTTAAATGATAAATAACAGTTGCACAAACACATTTGAGTCATATTTAACCAGATGCCATTTGTGTAAAGAAAAGAATATTTCCAGTCTTTGTCCTGGTATCGGTTGATATCAACTGAGCTGCAGTGTTCTCCACCTCTCTGCTGCAGCCTTGTCTAAACGTTATAGGTCTATATATATTTGCGTTCCTCCTCCCCTCTGTCCTCTGGTTCAGTGTGGCTTGTATACAGTGTGTGGGAGCATGTGTACCGCCCTGTTGTACCGCTCTGATCTCTCTGAGTGCCGCAGACACTCATTTATGACTCTTATGAAATATACATCCAAATTATCCATTGTGACGCTGTTCCTCCTGAGGCGGCTACTTAAGAAAATGAAATGGTGTTAGTAATTGGCCTCAAGAAGAAGACCGCTCTGTGCAGGGATGGGGAGGAGAGATGTGGATTTTACTGCAGTGATATCAAAGATTTATGATCTTTATTCAATATCTGCAACAAAGATAAGAATGGATCCTGAGCAACTGTCACAATTCCTCCCTTTTCCACAGTGGGACGAGGTGATGGACTGGAGACAACCCAGCTCCTATGGGCCTGAGGCGGGGTAAAGTGCCTATAACAGGTTGGACTACTCATTTCACTAAAACACAGTTAAGATCACTATATTTAAGATTTTACTAAAAAAAAAAATAAAAAAAAAATGAAAGAACAAAAAAAACCCAAACAAAACATTGGCAGTTTTTTAGGTTTCAAATTTATTTCCTGGTTGGAAATTATGACATCACACTAGGGAATTCTATAACTACAACCATGTGGTACACTGGGCCAAAACTCCTCTAATGTACACAGAAATTATTGTTTGACAAATAAAAATATAAGAAAACGTCATTCAAACTTCATCATCATATTGTTGAAATAATGTTTAAAGTATCAGAGAAGTGTGTTTCTTGTGTAAACTGTGACAAACTTTTGGATAAAATTATCCCTAGTGTGATGTCATCATTATGAAAACCTCTGAAATAGAACTCTCTACTTCCTGTCATTTTCAACATATTTTTCATCATTTCTTCACAAATTGCTTCTTGATAGGTGCAAAACTATCATTTATATTTACAGCAGGTACATGCTTGTCACGCTCATCACTCATTACTTCTGACCATGTGCATGAATGTGCTGTCATTCACATGAATCACACTTTACTGCGACACCTTATTGTGATTAATCACATTGCACGCTTATTTTTAAGATTTAAATAGATTAATTTTAGCTTTCTACCATGTTATAACATTCCCTCATCAAAAACATGTCTGAAGTGGTTTTAAATGTCATCCATGCATGTTTGAGTAATCTAGCGATCTCTCCTGGGCCCTATTCAAACCCTCCTTATGGTTAGCAGTATGATCCTGTCCAAATCTCAGCCCATTAATAAATATACAAAAGCATGATATAAAACTGCACACAGCAACTTGACAAACCTGATGTGATGTGCATCAGGCTGCTTCTATAGGAAGGAAGGAATATCCGTGGAAAGAATACTTCTGTGGGAAGACTTTCTGCCTTTTGTTGGATGGCAGAAACTTTCATGTGAAGGAAGGGACTTCACTGGGAAGGCTACTTTTTAGGACACACACGTGGGCACGAGCTTCACAGCATGATGGTGTGAGAGAGAGAGAGAGAGATGGTGAGAGAGAGAGAGAAAGAGGGGGATTAGATTAGGTTAGACTAATAACTATATCTTCCTGTTGTAAAAAAGCCATGGATTCAAAGGTTAAAAAAGTCAATTTAGCCTAATATGTGTTCTTTAAATATTATTGGCCTATAGAAGGTTGTGATGTCATCAGAAACTCAGCAATATTTCTCCAGTCTCCGTCTGATCTCTGCACAGTGGGGCTGTGACAGGTTGATGGGGCTCGACCATAACTCCCTCTGACACAGTCCTGTTAAACAGCCTCGTATGGCTCCAAAGCTCTTAAAGGTAATGAAGAGAACGCTGCCAACTCCACCTGGTGCACATAAAAACTTATGCTACAGCCTCTATTTCAATATCACTGAGGAGAATGCAGCTCCACACAGAGGACAGGGGAGAAGGAGGAGAGAAAGAGGAGAGGAGAGGGGAGAGGGAAGAAACAAGAGGCAGGAGAGGAGAGACGGAGGAGAGAAGAGGAAGAGGGAGGAGAGGAAGAGGGAGGAGAGGAGAGGAAGAAGGAGGAGATGAGATGAAGGAAAGGAGAGGAAGAGGGAAGAAGGAAGAGGGAGGAGAGGAGAGACGGAGGACAGGAGAAGAAGAGGGAGGAGAGAAGGAAGAAAGAAGAGGGAGGAGAGGAGAGAAGGAGAGGAGAGCTAGAGAGGAGAAAGGGAGGAGGCTGTGTTGTCTGAACTACATCATTTAGACAGATTCTGTACCATGCATTGCACTGTGAATGAAAAGCAGAAATGAAAGGAAAACATTTTAGGATTTATAGAATTCAAGTCAAATCCATCTTAAAAAGGAGTTATTCTGCAAAATGAACTTGGAGCTTTCTACCATGTTATAACATTGTCCCCTCATCAAAAACAGGTCAGAAGAGGTTTTCGATGTCATTCATGCATGTTTGAGTAATTTTGCACTATTCAAATCCTCCTCTGTCCAATGCTCCGCCCACATCACCCAGGCTCCCACATGACAGTTCTCCATAAATATACAAAAACATGATACAAAACAATACACTACAGCTTTATAAACCTGACGCCATGTGCAGTATTTTCATTGGCGGAACGCACGGCCATTGTAATGTCTCTGTCTCTGCTCTGAAGGGGCAGTGACTTTTGACTCAGAGCGTCAAAAATGAAAGTGAAACATGTTAACGCATTGTTTTCGGCAAATTTAGCATTTTCAAAACAGTAAAAGGTAACATGGCGGTCTAATCTAATGTAATGATCTGATGTTTTGTGTTTAGTTCAGAGTTGACACCTTTTGTTGTTCTTGTAACTGTTAATGTGTTGTTGTTAACGTAACTGCTTTTGTATGTGACACTTGGTTGCTATGCCGACAAGATTATGTGAAGGTTTTATTGGTCTGTGTGGACAATATACAAATGTAATATTGCTTACTTTCTTACAAAGGTGCAAAACGTTCTGTTTCCCATGCTACAGTGGCCATATATCACACTAAGGGAAGACAGCAGCTATGTTTTGGTCATTTTGGTTAAGGCCACATTTCTTATCTGACGCCCCTTTCATCTCAGGAATGTGTGACCCCTCCCAGAGTGGAGGGGTCACACAGGTGCAATCTTACCCTGTTAGACTCGGCTTTAGACACCGCTTAGGACACTACTCACTAGACTCTGCTTCAGACACTGCTTTAGACAATATTCACTGACTCTGCTTTTGAATTTTGCTGGACGCTGCCTTTAACCCGACTGTATCGCTGTAACTGACAATAAAGATCTACAGAACGATTCCCGTGCCTCTGCGCCTGTTCTTCATGCAACAGAACAGAAACTGAAATCAGTTACTGGTCTGTTTTGGACACTGGCTGGGTTACGGCCTACAGAAGCCCTTGGGATCAGAAAATAAACAACCAGAAGAAATTTGGCGTGTTTCTTTACACCAGAACACTACAATATATTATGTGCTAGCAGTTAATACCCCACAGAAGTGTAATACCCCCTCTTTAAAGTGGAACTAAACTAAATCCATTTTTGCTACTAAATTGTCTATATGGCATTGCGTATTATGTTTGTGCTGCCTCCAGTGGTCTCTGCAAATTCAAGTAGTTGGTGACATCAGGAAACACTGCCCTGATGACAGCCAGGTGTTT